>CAEFZX010003629.1:0-187881 GCA_903066825.1 Alfaro cultratus
ATTACATTTATTCACCAATATATCTCTGTCTTTTTCTTATCTGTTGTATTTCCATTGTTTCTTGCGGCTGAGAAACTGTTGCTGTCATTGTTGCCGTTGCTCTTGCCGGATGCCAAATCAATTTCAGCAGCAGCCAGGCCGGCTGTCAGACTGTCGCCCTGCCAGCTCTGACAAAGAGCAGTTGGCTGGCCGGGTTGCAGGGACCAGGCCAACACTGCTGAGGGAGAAAGCACTGCGACAGCATTCCAGAAGGACACCAGTGATGCATTGACTGCAGCACGCTTCACGCTAGATGTTCATTTAGAAAGAAGCTGGTCTTTAGGCTAGTCCATGCTGGTAACTAATGAGTTCAACTGTTTAAACATGTGAGCACTTAAAAGCAGAGGATAATTCTCCCTAAGGTGCTCAAGAGGTAATGACCTCCACAAGTCCTTAGGAATTTGATGGGTAAATTAATAACGGTAATAACTTTCTGATTATTTTACTTTGATATGCACACGTCTATGTTTTAAGTTCACCTCTATGCATTTATGTTATTAATGCACTTAAGTAGTAAGTTTTTCCTATGTTGATGAGTCACTAGTTGCTGTGTGAGAAGTTCATCTGTAACCATGTTACTGGTTAGTGGATTCAGATTGTCTCTGACCTGCTTTTACAATTACATTTTTAAATATTGGAAGCATCTTCAGACACTGCATTGCAACAATAATAACTAATACCAACTGAGTTCCCCCCATGGTCTGGCCTTTACCAACAGCGTGTCATGGTTTGAATCTCATACATGCTTAAAACATCATTTCACAATTATTTTCAGTCAATATTTGACTGAAAACATTTTCCAAAAGATAAAATGTAGAGTGTGAACATCTTCACATGCTTTGTCTACAGTAAATTGAGACTGGCAGAAGCCAGTCAAACAGATTAGAAGTCGAAAGACAGAATACTCAGCTAATGCTGCTCAATAATAGCTTTTGAGCTTGATAGTACATACGTATGTGAATTTTAGGAACTATTTCTTGGAATAATATTAAGACAATCTTAAAACAAAGCCTGGCCCATGTTCTATGAGATCATAAGCCACACGAAATTTGGCCAGTATCCTGACCAATGTGGAAAAGCATATCTCACTGAGTTTTTTTTTTCTTTTTTTTAAATAGTTTGTAACTTGTAGCTGGGGAGTTTCCCAAATATCTGCTGACCTCTCAACCCCTAAAAACTAACTGAAGAATCAACAGGTGGCACTTGAATGTTCAGGATAACACTTTGATATTATCTTAAAGACTATCGGTAAAATGAGTATTGAACATATAACTGTTTTCTTTAGATATTGTCAGTGTTGCCATTGACAACAATCCACCTCATGCAGACATATAAAGCAAAGTACATAAACAAAGTTATGGATAAATAACTGGAATTACAGGGAGTCAACCATTGAACAGACTTACAGAAACTTATTACTATGTGTCACAACTATTTTTAGTAATGACAACTTCAAGAAATCCACTGTAAGAAACTGATCACAAGAATTACTTAGATGTGATTTTGACAAATGTCTTAAAACAAATTAACCTTAAAGCCTTAAATCTTTTAAAGACCAAATCTTTGGGTTATTACGGTAGTTTGTCTTGGGTTATTGTTTCGTCTCCTATGTGAGAAATTATACGAACTTCTGGCTCGATGAGGACTCTGAACTTTGACTCCAATCCAGTCCTAAGTTTAGAAAATCTTCACCATTAGTGCTTTGCAACAGGAAGACTTTGTAAAGGTCTCATTGTTTTGTTAATGTTATTATCAAACCAGCTAATATTGATTTACACATTGTTGTAGGAATGACTTATATTTTACCTGGGTCCTCTGCTTTCTGTGGCTTTTACAGATAGTTTTTTTTTTTTTTATTTATGCATACCTTCATGTGGGGAGTAATTTGCTTTTTTATGTGTGGAGTACTGGGGTTATTGTCGACAGCTGGTGTAAATTTTATGTCTAAATCCTTAAATTGAGTAAACCCCTAGCAGGTTGTTAGTCCTCCACAGGGTACACCACACACCCATGCATGCACACATCAACACCTAAGGACAATTTAAATGGTGAATTAATCTAACATTTTGGACAGTGAGAAGTAACTAAAGAGAACTTGGGCGTACATGGGAAGAACATAGAAGATTCACACAGAAAGGCTCTGCAGTTCTAACAACTGCATGCACCCGCAAAGAGACAAATAATAATAAAAAAAAAAAATCTCAAACCAAATTATTAACTGTAATGAGTCTGTTAACTTTAAGCAGTTTAAAATGAACAAGTATGTAGTTGGTAATAAAAAAGACAGATTAAGCAACAATGATTCCTACAGACTAGAAAGCTGAGCAGAATCATCATGCCTAATGATTGACTCCCTATTGTGTTACATATGATCTAAGAACATTAGGGTTAATATTGAAATTGTGCTTCTTCACCAGTATTTTTACAGTCTGCAGAGCATGTTCAGTGCAAAGTTAAAGGTAGGTCATCGACACCGCTGCAGGTGAATGAAAATGCAAGAAAGAGGAGGCAGCGCTGAGATTGGGGGGGAATGACAAATTTGCCCTTGGTTTGTTAGTGCTGTGTGAACGGCCCCGTTAAAGTCTCATGTCATGCAGTGTTTAGAGTCAAGGCAGAGATCGAGAAACGTTATTATCCACGCAGGTTCTTTGTACAAGGGCATGGCACCAAACAGGGGAATTATAATGATGACAAACAGTGGAAGGAGCAGCATGCATCTCTGATGAGAAGGGAGAGATGGAGAGAAGGAGGTTAGGGGGGAAGGCAGGAAACAGGAAAGCTTCGCTTAAGGATGTAACATAAAAAAATATCCTGGAGGTGTGGAAAGTCTGCTTACACAGGAAAACACCAGATATTTTGCTAATGGTAGTATCTGAAAAAAATTGCTGTAGGGATATTGAGATAAAAAGAAATTTGCTTAAATAAATTAACAGCAAAGTTTGAAGCCAATGGGGGAAAAGCACAGAGCAAATGATAGTAAAAATAAGGAGTCCAATCAAATGTAGGGTGATTCATGAAAAGCCAAAAACTAAAAAAATAAAAAATACAAGAATGAAAGACAATTTTTCAAGGTTAGAAGACGCATAGAAAAAGAGTGAGAAGAAGTGAAGGTGTGACAAGGTGGACATTTTTCATACCCAGCAGGTCAAATGTTAGAAAAAGTTCTTCACTGAGGTTAAAACAGAAGTTGAACGTCTAAAGACTTCAGGGCAATCAGGGTGGTAGTGGCTCAGGAAGTAGGAGTTCACAGATTTCTCTTCCTAATGTACAGTATATAAAATAGATAATAGGTTAAAAATGTTTACCTTTTAAACGTTGCTCCCTCCTATGTGAACCACAAGGAAATTTGAAGCTGATTATTAAATAGCTGACTGGGTGAATATAAGAGCTGATAGATAATGAATCAATTTATTAAATAAAACATATAAACATATGCAACGCTGCCTCTGTGAAGTTTCTGTCCTGAGGCCAGGTTAAAAAAGGAGAATCTGAACGGTGGCATTAAAAAACAAGAATTTAATTTACTTTCAAGATGTTATTTTACTCACTTTTTGTCCAACAATGTTATTCCTTCAACACTCATCAATTATTATCATCATTTAGCAACTTTCAGGACAACCAATTCTTTCCTCACGGAGAAATTGGCGATACTAACATAAACAAAAGTGGCTGAAAGTGAATCAATGTATGTGTTCAATTTGCCTCTTACAGTGAAACTTAGATCTAATCACTGCATCTACCTCAACTAAACTTTTTTCCTATTCCACGCTCAAAAACAAATCAGTGTAACCACTAACCACGATAACCCTGCAAGGATAAATTGATACAGCCAATTGACTGATGGATGTATATTCAGGTCAGGGATTACCTAAATATATCCTTCCCATTTCCAAATTCCAAGTTTTGTCCATTGTTTTTCCAACAAAAAATGATTAAAAAAGACAAAAATGAACACTGAGATGAAGGTTTCTAAATATTGGGCAAGCAGAAAAATTTAAAAAATCAAGAAGGTAATGACAAGGCAAAAGGAACAGGCATAAGGGAAAAAAACACTACTGATATATGGCTAGAATGTGTAAGGAGTAGCAGGATGCAGATATGTTAGATGAAGATAAATAACCAATTGGAAATTCCTCTTGAATGATTTCGGATCAATAACTCTGCAAGGCAAAAGGCTCTTACCATGGTGGTGAGAATGTACTTGTAGAAGGCTGACATCATCCCCAGCTCGTTAGCCTGCAACGCACAAAGATGAAAGAAGAAAGATGAAGAAGAATACCTCAATCCTAAACAAAGAAAAAACACAGCTCAAACCACAACTGTTAAACAGTTTTTTCATCAGGAAGTCTCATTTATCCATTATTTAAAGTCTCTACCAACTCGTTTCCAGATTTAAAAAAAAAAAAAAGTGCAACGACCAGCAGGATGCTACATTAGAAGCAAAGAAAAAGAATAAAAGAAGGAAGCTGAACGAGTTCAGTGTGAAATTTTTGATTGAATAAAATGATACCAAGAAGACACTTTGATTTAACCTGTTCCAAAACTGTCAATAGATTGGACACAATTGATAATGCAGTCCAATCTTCTGTTTATTTTAGTACTGTTTTACACCTGTTTGACTGATTTCAGCACAGACTTCACAACGCAGATTTCACTACTTATTTCTAGACAAATCCACCAGGACCAGGGATGGGAGCAGTCAACACCTATTTTTGATTTAAGATAAAAGTTATCCTTTCTTTAAACCCAAACACAAACTGTTAATAAAAAAAATGGAGAACATTTTATTATTTTTTATCACTTTAATCAACAGAGAACTCCAGGACATGACCTTATGCATTCATTAAAAAGGCTTCCCTTTAAATGATTCATGAGGTGAAAAGCAATAACTCAAGTTCATTCTTCTAATTTTACTTATAAAGAAAAAAAGAGCTAATTGATTTCCAAAGTTTCTCTGCCTCTCTGCAGTTCCTCTGCTCACCTTCACCTCAGCGCTCCGGCCATGAGAGCAAAGATTTCTCAGGGCGGCTTACAAAGGTACAAAATATTGTTAATTTATTTGATTTAAATTTATGAACATTTGAATGCAAATTATCTGTGGAAATGTTATGCATTACTAATCAAATTTTAAAAATTATAGATTATAGAGTCATAAAGTAAGAAATACAGTCTGAGAACATTTGAGCACACTGGAGCCGACAGTTTTTTGAGTTAAGCGTTTCACATTATAAAGCCACCAACAGTGGCAGGATGGGTATTATTTTCTAACTGTCCAGATGTCAAGATATGTGTAAGGGATTCTGGTATAATAGTGTTTCACAAGTCAACTTGTCAATGCTTCTTTAAATGTGGCTTTTCTCTGGTTGCCTCCGGTTGTTTAGTTGGAAGAATTATCAAGATCAACAACCAAAGTAGTTCAAATATTGTGTCTAAAGATGTGGGTGAGTCCAGCTCTGCTGCTTTGGTCCATTGTAAAATTAAAACAGAGTCACAACTTAGATTTTAAAGCTGCTGAAAAAATGGCCTTAATCTATTTTACTTTAATCCAACTTTAATTAGTTCTCTTTCGGGTAAGTCTAAATGTGAGCTAAAGGTTTTGTAATTTTCTAACAACATTAGAAGAATAACTCTTCTTTGTTTTTAATAGAGTTTCCATAAGACTGGTTTGATATGAGCCACAACTCATTTGCTTTGCTCAGATATTTTGATTGTTAATTATGTTTGACATTTAAAGTGAAAAAGGTGTGTTTTAGTACATGCTTGAAGAAAGATTTTTAATGATGTATAAGTTGTCACAATATACTCAAATCATGTTGCGCAGATGCTGTCAGAATTCAGTACTTTAAAAATAAATATTTACATATTTTGCTGACGTACAAGACGTGCAGTGCACAGCCTCACCTTCCTGAGAATATGATAAGATATAGAGGCATTAGCATCGATGATGATGGTAGCCACTTTGTCATCACGGATCTCCTTCAGCAAAGGGGTGGGATCCAGACTTTCATCCAGCATTCGCACCAACAGCGTCTCTCTGGAGATAAGGAAGTGGCGAACAAGCTCCTCTAATCGGAGCAGGCCTGCAGAACAAGAAAGAAAAGAGAGAAGCAAAAGTCTCTAAGAATAAAGTACAAATATGATAACTGCTCCTAAACATGGCTTTTCAAATAATCTCTGTTTTTTTTGGTAAAATAACTCAGCAATACGTTGATTCAACAAACAAGGCTATAAGTGTCAGATATTGTGAAGCTGAAAAAGTATGGGCCAGAAGAAACATTACATACATAAGCAGTTTTCGATTGAGTAATAAGCTTATTTGCTTGTTAAATTATTACTTTGATTTGAAGAAGAGAAAAAAAAAAACTGAAATTGATGGGATTCAGAATCATTAGAGTGACAAATAACTGTTGCTGCTTCATTGCCCTAAAAGAGGCAATAAACAGACTGGGATAAAGGTGATTATATAGAGAGGCCATTAATTTCTTTCCTCAGAGAATGAATGTTGTCCCAGGAGTCCTAACAGATGTAAAAGCTTTTACTTTTTAGACACCTTTACATTTCAAACAATGTAAAAAATATAGAAGATTTTTACAACAAATGGATTGAATGTACTTCTCTAATCTCCATAATTTGTTTATTATTAATTAATTAAAACTTATTCTCAAATGAAGCTTTATTAAGGAATACAGAAAAACACAAACAATTTTCACACACATCTCAGACGATTAAAGAGCAATAGAAATTATGTATACTTTTTTATCCTGTTCATGTTCACACTAAAATGGTCTGATTAGTTTTTGTTTTCTGTTTACTTAAATGTGTGGGTTCTTCAAAAAATTTAAACTATTGGAAATATTGACTGCTACTTACAAACATATTGAAATATAAAGAAATCCTCGCAACATTCTCCAGAAAATTTCTCTTTCTAACTTCAAATAACTTTCACCAAGCTAGTGAACTTAAAAACGTCACCCCAACAATCCCGAGAGAGACGTAAATAAAAGATTAACACTCAATTATCAGCAGGAATACACAGGAAATTCTCTAACAAGCAGGTCAATTCCCCCCTTTGGACACCAATTTTGTACCAACACATTTCTATCTTCACTCCAACATTTCTTTATTTTACACCTTATTACCACTAACTGTGATTCTAATCAAAAATAATTAAAATAATATAGTATCTCCTGCAGGTGTTATTTATCTGAGACACATAAGAAAATGTTCTTACTGTATACTGCAGGAAATTATTTAATATTAATGGTTTTTAAATCTAGCACAAAGTGTCCCCAAGGCAGCGGTGAATTGATGCATGGTAGGTAAAAATTGTCCCATGACAGATGTTGCCTATGGTAACTGAAGAGGCTCTATAAGCACATGGTGTGAAATGACAAATAGGCGTGATGACAATCACAATTTTTAGCAAAATGGATGAGGTGCCTTTATGGACGGTTTGTGCCCTAGAAATAAAAAATGTTGCAAATACAGGAACTGATAGTGACTGACTTCCAAGAGCGCAATAGAGCGACAAATTACAAAATTAACAGCTCAATACCAAACAATAACGTGAGACATAAAGAAGACAACAATATGGGTGAAAAGTTGGAAAAGTTGTTCTAAATGGTTTGCAAGTCTGATTTAACAGTTTTTTTTTTTTTTGGACTAAACAGGGAGAGAAAGCATAAGTTTATATATATATATATATATATATATATATATATATATATATATATATAATTTTTTTCATTCATTATACGTAGACAAGAATTGTCCAATTTAAATAGTCATAATCAGTAAAAACATGTGAATTCTGAATTCAAAGAATTGGATGATAACTCTGATTGCAAAAACAATAACAAATCCAGGAATCTACTAGATTTTGACTCTGGGAATCATAGTTTGTCTATTTAGTGACAGATGTTTGCATCAGTTCTTTGACATGCTTTTTTCCTTTACACGACTCTGAAGCATTAAAACAGCTGGCCCTCTAAATTGCCAGTCAATTATGAAAACGTTGGGAAGCTTCTCGTTATTATAACATATGGCAACCACTGTCATCAGACTCCCAAATCAGACATGGAATAGCTTTCAAAACAGTTTTCTAATTTTTTTCCTTCTTCATGTCGGAGTATTTGCTGTTTTACTAGTAAATAATTAAAATGATTGTTTTTTGTAATTTTAAAGTTGTTTAAAGATATTTGAAGAAACACTGGTAGGAGCACATTTACAGGGACAAGTAGATATATAGAACTAATAGGAAGCAGGGAAGAAGAAAGTATAAAAAATATTCCAATGTATGTTACATATTGATAAATAATTTTCAAGTCCAAATTTGTATTCCAAATATGTTGACAAATTAACAAAAAGCCCATTAGGTTTGTGGGGTGCTCTGAGTCAGAAGACAACATTGGTCCAAGCTGAGTCAAATCATGAAGTGGCCACATTATGATGGAGGATGTGTGCAACAAATCAAATTCACATCAGCTCTGACTTTAATGATTTGAAGAACCTTTTGGACACATTCCAGTTGCCAGACAGGACAGGAAATCTCCAAAGGTCTTTCAGATTCATCGCCTCAGCAGGTAAGACCGGATTTGGCAAAACCCTAAACTCACAGTAAACTTATCGTCTGGACACATCAGTGAACTCTACAGAGTTTGAAATAGCTACTGCTTTGAAAACCAAAAACCTTTATGGATGCAATGCAGTTGCTCAGCACAAGCACCTAAAACCAGCACAGTGAAATACACAGACACAAAGAAAAGGAGATAGGAATAAGAGTAACTAACCAGAAACTCAAATTCAACTTATAGTGTTACCAGCAAATCCACAGCTGCATTAAATGAATTGTGTTTGGTCATAAACTAAATGAGTCTGAATTATAAACAAATGACAGGGTATTGATAATGAACTCACACTCTGCTTTAGCACAAATGAGGCTAGCTGTTGGGTAGCCAAAGGACTGCAGGATGGATCCGATGGCCAGGCTGAGGTCTTCGTTACTCGGGTAGAGAGACACCGAGGCGAAGCGCAGGTATGGCAGTTTTGGGGTTTCTTCAGGGCCGATCTTCACATGAGGAATCTGAATCCAGACAGATGAGGACAAAGAAAGAGAGTAGTACAGAGAAATTATGCAACTTTTAATCAAGCTAAACACTGTGCATGAAGAATACATAGAAGGGAGGAAAGCAAAAGCTGGAAGAACTAAAATGCTCACAGCAGCCAAAATCATCTGTCATCACTTACAGACAATTCTGTCTTTATCCACTGTTAGAAAGGAAATCTGAACACCAAAGCCTAGGCTTCTTAAAAAAAAAAAAAAAAAACATTTGGAAAGTACTGCAGAACACATTTATTTTTTCTGCTATTTTGGTTTTGAAAAGAAGAAAATAAAAACAGAAACTTCTTTTCACTTCTTTTCAAAGAAGCAGATAAAATGACTGAACATTATGTTGCAAAACATCATTTTTGTTTTCTTGTATGTGTTTATCTGTAGGTGTAGGTGTAAGTATGTATTCGTGTTTTTTATTACTTCATAAACATTTGTTACAAATAAAGAGCATCCATCTCATGAGGAAATTTGTAAGTAGTTTGAGTGTTCTTAAAAAGCTCGAACCAAGAAAAAGGAAACTCAAAGACTACAGGTAAGATCATTTCTTCATAGAATAAAATTTTAAATGACTTCTCTTATGGTATAAACACCAGAGCATGGCTCCTGTGACTTGAAGGTTTGTATAAAACCGAGAAATGAATGAGATTTTTAAAAACGATTCACTTCAGTAATGAATGTTCAATGTAGTGTCAGGAGAAATGTCTGAACTTTAGCCTTGACAAACACCCACAGCAATTTAAAAGCTAAGCTCTAATTAACTCAACTGGGCTTTGCTCTGATTGGCAAAACAATGTACAGAAGAAACTTAGAATCCAGTATTATGAGACATGTCAGGAACAGGGTTCAGGATAAGACGATGGCTAGAGGCTGAAAATAAAGAGTGAGATTGTGGAAATGTGGATTCACTGAAAGTGTGAACATGAGTTCATCCTTGTACTCAGAATGTTTTAGCTTCTGCATGAGAGCTGATCTGGCAACATTTGCATTGAGACAGATAATATTTGTTTCTCATAAGTCATTAAGAATTTCATCATATTTAATTTTTTTAATGAACATTATTGGCAGTGACTTAAAACATACATACTATTTCAAATTTAAGAGTTGGATATCTTGTTTTTAAATCAAATGCAACCTCTTATATTCTAGTATGAGTGCAAAGTTTATTATCGTTATTAATAACACAGTAGATGAGAATAGTTATAAAGCTTGCTTAAAATCTAATCTTGGTTTTTATAAGGAGCCAAATGGGCTGTTAGAAATTAGGACAAAATGTACACTTATCCACTTACCGTGTGACCAAAGTAATTAAAACTCCAGAGAATTTTATTTTTATTTTGCTATAAACCAAAAACTTTTGATCTGATTGAGATTGCAGTGATCAAGCTGTTCCAGCTCTTGCATGTTTCCTTATTTTTACAGTTTACCTTTGGTGATGATATTCAAGATTGAAGGGCCTCCTTGCCATTACCCTAATATTTGAGCTTCCCTCACACTTCCTCTGCCAGATACTAGTTAGAACTTTGAGAGAAATGTTAATATTACTAATAGTCAGAAGAAACATGCAAGCAGAAAACGTCCAGCTTTAAACTCTTCTTCAACAATCATGCAATAAATTAACCAAAAGAAACACAGAGATGCATTTCATTTGTGTGACTGAAGGTTTTAGCAGCTAGTTTCTTTAAAAAGAATCAATATTCTAATGAGGAAGAATGCAATAGCTGGTTAACTCCTATACAACCAAAATCACATGCAGATGACCTGAGTGTATTCTGATTTCAGAGCAGTAGAATTAACAACACATATGCAAGAAAAAATGCTTTTGTCAAAGTAATTTTGAATTTAAGTATGTTATTTGGTATTACTGTGGGTTTTGGATTGTAAAATAATGGTTTTATAGACCACAAAACAAAACCAATACCAAACCTATCAACGCTGACTTAATGAGGGTCAAAGGTGGCCACAGAAACACTGTTAGCCCAGTAAAGCGTGAAGCGCTTTTCAGTCACAATTTAATTGCTTTTGATGAAACTATTAAAATGTGTGAATGATGGCAGCAGTTTCATCATAAAACACATTTTATGTGAGCAAAGACAACAGGAGATAATCAAACGGAAAACAGGCAGCAGCATAAACCTTGCGCTAATTTAGAAATTATGTCAGGACTGATATATTGCTGTGTTAATTTATACAAAACATGATAAATGAACAAGAAATTGTTCATGTTGGAGTTCAGGCAGTGAACTATGAACATAAATTAATTCATTTTAACCTGTCTTAAGTGAGTTTGAAACTACCGAACACATAACTTTCCATGTAATGGATGAAACTGGTCAGAAGACATGCAGGTCTCTTTGTTATGGATGGTTTTCCAAACACTTTCTGAAGAAATTAGAACCGACTTACTGACATTGAGAAACAATCTGTTTGGATTGATTGAGTTTTGGCTCTAAGTTGATAGGCCTGTGAAGTTTCATACACTGAGATAATCAGATGGCTTGTGGCTAGAGATGGCTCACCTCTTTCTCCCCACAGATGTGACTGATGGTCGACCCTGAGGCGGGACTGGAGGCAGGGCCGATCACTGAGACCACGCCCTTAGGCAGGATCTGGCACACTAATGGGGACAAAGGATGCAGAAACAGAGGTCAGTGTTAAATTAAAGTTAACTTGAATAACTTGAATGTCATTGCTATGGCCATTCTAATTATAATATTATAGTGAACACAGACAAAAATATAAACTGTGGGTAAAATTTTACCATCTCCATTCTTATTATTGACACAATAAACCTACAAAAATAATGTAGGTCTATTATCCCACTCTAATAGACCTACATAAATGCAATGCAGGTCTACAATACCTACATTGTAGGTATTGCACACCTACAATGTACAATACCTACAATTGTACAACCTATAATTAATTAATGGGTCTAATTAATTAATGTAGACCCAGAAATGATAGACTTTGAAGTCCAATGATTCAAAGTCTATCATTTGAATTTCTCTCTTAGACTGCAACCCACTTCCTCCATTATTATTATTATTATTATTATTATTATAGTCACAGTTCTGATTACAGACGCTCTCAGTGAGTAATGTTATTTGGTGAATGGTGTGCTTTCTTAGAATAAAATGGCATATTAATGTAAAGCTGTACCTAAGCCAGACAAATAAACAATGTTGACATTTAATCTGAAAAGGGCTCAGTTATTTGAAGGATGAGGTATCATAGGTATGTGATTTTTATCTTACTCTACAGAGAACAAGCTTTAGTTCACCAATGTACCAACTTTACTGTAGGTATGAAGTAAAGTTCCCAGCTAACATGGACAGCTGGAGAATTTTCAATATTCTGGTTTAATTAGCCAGGTTTCCCCTGCACATGTTGTGTCGTTTTGGACTAGTCAGTGTATGCCTATGTGCTCCACTCTGAAAGAAAACCTAACTGCCTGTCCTCTGGGAAGTCTCCTCTCATACCGCTGGCAGTTCATAATCAATAAACATCATCAGCAGCTGCTCATTCTGAATGCTGCAAGCTTTGAGGTCGCCATGACCTCGCTTCACACCAACGCTCTACACCTTGAAACGGTGAAACATCGCCACGAGCCATCCGTCCTTGTGTTCCTATGACTTGTTCTTTAATGCCCTGATTACCACCTGGAAAGAAAATTACTGCTCATCTGACGCAGTCAACATGGACAGTAAATTTGATTTAAACTAAAAATATACTTTGTAAATCTAATTTAGCTCAGAGGAAGGTACATTTCTCCAAGATAGAAAGTAATTTAATGTAGCATTCATACTTAGGGCCAATTAATTAATTTAAATGCAAGCCTTAACAAAAATACTACTTCCACATAAAGCTGAAAAAGAATTGTATACACTCTACAAAAATACATTAGAATTTTTTTTGGCAATTTCTATAAATAAATCAGGCTAAGCTTCTCCTGTTTACTAGGACAGGATTATATTGTTTTTCTAAATGGTAAGCTACTGACAGAAATATTTGGATGGTCTAACTTTTTTAAATTCCGAAGTTTGTCCATTCAATGATTTTTACGTCTTTAAAAATATTTCAAAACATTTGTAATATTATGACTTTTTTATACGTATGTTCAAAACATTAAAGTTAAATGAAGGCCTACTATAGACGGGCTTACAGGCAGCATTTTAAACATTGGTGTTATATTAAGGGAAAATAAAAAGAAATCAACGAAAAACTGTGGACTTAAACAATACTTGTATACAATTATCAAAGGTGCCAAGTTAACCCGGTTAAGCAATATACTGTAAGTATAAATGGCTAAGGAATGTCCCGCTATCATACTGTTCTGTGTCTCATGTCGTGATGCAAAATGTGGAGGAAAATCATTTTTGCAGACAAATCCTGTAGTCTGAAGAATCCAAAATTTAAGTTTTTGTCTAAATGAACATTGTAACAGTAAAAAAAGGGGAGAAGCTTGTAAGCCTCAGAGCAAAGTCTAAAGAAAACCTTTGTTTCGTGTAATATGTGTCAGGGCCCAGAGCATCTATTTTGCCTTATATAACATTTCCCAACTTCACTGGAGGCTTTCTTTACCTTTCCCTACACCTCCAGCCAAATTACTCTGTCAGTGTCTAATATTACAACAGCCAGTTAATTAAATTCACTTCAGTTTATTTATATAGCACCAGTTCACAATAAATAGCTTCAACCTGACATAACAGCTGCTCTGAGTGGAGTATGTTTTGTATTATGTTTACCATTTCTAAACAAAAACAAAAGGATGATTACTTTCTTTTAACTAATCTTTCTCAGTGAAATCAGTCACATTAAACTTGGTCACATAAAACGGTCTTGGGTAAAAAACACGTTTAACATTACGTATTCAGCTGCAATGAAACATAGCTATAAAGAGATGGTGGGAATTACTGGACTCTGTATTCTGCGGTTTACAGAACTGGATCGATAATTTTCTCCACCAACCTAACTTTGATTTGTTTGATAAAAAACAAACAAAAAAACAAATGGTTTTACATATTTGCACTCAATTGCCTTATGTATCCACATGATATATTTATCTACAGTAACAAAATAACTCTGGCCTCTTTATCTCTTTATTACTTCTGAAAGGAACCCATTTTTTTCATGACTCTTGAGGAACGGCTTTACATGTACAAATATGTCACCTGCAGTCAGAGGGAATGACAGGGCTTACTGGTGTCGGTGGTGTCGTACTGGGAATCCTTCTGTAGTTCGTAGACATCCACCTCCACCCTGGCCTGGGCAGAACCCTCCATCTGATTGTTAATGTTCTCTCTGGCCAGAGCCAGGGCCAGACGCTCACCACGACCACACACAGACTGGTCATCCAAAATGGCCGCTGAAGGAAGGAAGAAGACCAGAAGAAGTGGTGTGTATTCATTAGCTTGGTGTCTGAGTTTTGGCACACAAATAAAAAGGGTGGAACTAATCTAATCAAAATAAATTTTTCAATATAGTTTCATATTCTGATAATTAATTGGAGTTAACACCTTCAAGAAGATGTGAGGGATTTGATCTGTTTTAAAATATTTCATGACCTTTGAAAAGTATTTTTGTATAGACATTTGATGTGATTAAAGTGTGTAATTACACAATTCTGTACTACCATGTGTATCTTGGGCTTTAATAAAATCTCATAAAATAATATTTCTTTCAAACAGAATCTACTTGAACTTAGCTATGCTGAAATGCTCAACCACTCATCAGACCTCAAATATTATATTTAAAATATAATAAATCCCCTATCTCTAAAACTTGTACATGTGAGGATTAAAGTGAAAGAATTGCTCGTTTTATATTAACTCAAGCCTTGAAACCAACAGTGATTTCAGTGATTGACTGGAGCTGGTGATAGAGCCAGGTCTTAAGTCACATCCCATTTGTTTTTTCACAGTGCCATGTCAACCCGTCATCATAAATGTTTGTGTGGGGGATTATAGAGCATGGAGACAGTTTAGCTACACACACGATATTATAAAGCTGATTTTACTGAAAACAGGTGTCCTATAAACACCATTTTTATTTTTAATCAACATTTTTTTAAACATTAAGGAGTGGTTGTAAACCTCTTAAAATCCTAGTCAGCTGATTTGATCGCCACCAGGAGGGTTAAAAAAAGTTGAACACATTTATAGCAATACATTAAAAGAACACCAGTATTTACTGGGAAGATACTGCCTGTCACCACAACTCTTTACTGACTAACTTTGTATTAATGTTAGGTCTCTGTGTTTTTACAGGTTTTATCTTAAACTAAACAGAAACAGCTACATCTTAAACATGGAGCTCTAAAGATTCAAATTGATTGTTTGTATCTATAAGCCCACTAGTAGCTCCTAATGAGAACGCTTCTTTCCTCTGATCTAAGACGGAGTTAATGAAAAAAAAAAAGAAGCTTTTTATGATCAAAGTAAAAACTTTCAGGATAGAAATACAAAGAGTTGGTGTATAGCAACCACTGACACAAGTATATTACTAAGAAAAACCTAAGATCACTGAGATCTTCTCCTTTCTCTGAGGTTGAGCAAACATCCCCAGTAGGTATAGCTAATTCCAAGTGAAAGCTGGAATTTAGATGGGCAGGTTAATCGAGAGCTTTTCATGTCAACATAGCTATTAGTGAAATGACAACTACAAATAGTAGTGATGATATCCCTGACATCACTGACATATTATTTTTGCCCACCTAAGAACGCTTATATTTTCTTAAGCAGTGCATATCTTATACTGTGCAGTTCTTTGCAACAGATAAAATTATTTTGAGTCCTCCAAAAGCCAATATTCTCAATGAAGTGCCAACTTGGCTGTTACTATAGGAAACTGGCCAGTAGTGAATGAAATCAGAATTTGGTTTACAATGTATAATCGGTTGGGTCCTCTTGATCTAAATATAGTACAGATTCAGTGGTGCAATATTGCAAGGAGCAATCAATTTGGATACTTCTGAAAAACAAGTTGTCCTTTCACAGGGTATAAATATTTATAATATTAAAACACTCCTGCATCCTATGAGAAAGACAGCATCAGATGAAGCATGATGCCAAACCAAAAATAGAATTAACACTGCTCTGTGCTTCTGAACAAATAGCAGAGTAGAGTAAGAAACTATGTGAAGCTGCAGTGTGTAAAACCCACTCATCATCGTCAAGCTTCCTACTACTAGAAACAGTAAAGTAAAAAGTACCCGCTGGCTGTGTACAGTAACACCTGCCATGTTTATTTTGGTTACACCCTCCCCACTGACATGTCTGCTTTGCATGTTGAACCTGTGAGTGTGTGTTTCATGAGTGGGCAGATCCAAAGGATGAGAGCACTCACAGATAGCAGATGGAAATGCTAAAAATGTGACCCGTTTTTTCACTACATAGACAACATACCAAAAGGCAAAGAAATATTTACATTTATTTAAGCATGTAAAGTTGTGCAAATGACGTGGTTCTACCAAACAGAAAAAACAAATTTCAAACAAAACACTTTTACAAATTATTTTTTTTATTTGTTTTTGATGTGCAACTTCACAAGTCCAGTGGACATCAAGCTGTAACACCGTGACAGAGAGACCCGCCAGAAAATCAACTAAAAGTCAAGCGACTACGCTGCTGTATCTCAATAACAAGCAGGAAGTCTGCAGCTCAGGCATTTGTTCTGGATTTGATTTGTGTTTCTTGAATAATTAACGACTCTTGGAGTGAAGAGGCAGGCAATTTATCTTGTCCTTCCTCTAATGGACTGTTGTGGGTTTTTACCAGTTCAGGGGAATTCAAAAAAAGCCAGATGGTTCATGATGAGTTTTCTTATGTGCCTGGGAAAATTCCTTGAGTACAGAAAATAGACTTGGTATGAACTCCTGACTAACCCTTTGTTTTTTGAGAACCTAATGAAACCCACACCCATAAGGAACAAAAGGACCCACAACTGTCAGGTTTACAGAAAGATGAGCTTTCAAAGAGATCTGCAGCCAAAGTCAGCTTTAATTTTCAAATATAAATATCAGCAAAAGACACCACCAGTGAATGCTTGAATGACAAAAATATACTGCCTTAATTTTTGCAGCCTTAGAAAACAAACTCTGGCAGAATATGAGTCATCATCGAAAAACCTTTATCCTGGTCATGATAAGTCATGAGCCACAGCCTTGGCAATGCCAGTTCTGAAAACCTCTTGACAAGACTCGGTGCCATAATTAGCTGCCTACTTGACTACCATGTGTAAAAATGAAATAAGTGACTCAAGACTTTCCTCTTCACCATCTACACTGCAAACTTCTCCATCGACTCCCCAGGTTGTCATCTTCAGAAGTTCTTTGAAAAGTCAGTGATAAGTGGTAAGTAAATTTCAGTTATACAGCAACTTTCACAGATGAAAATTATGAAAGTTTTTTAGGCTGTTTCACAGGTAAAACAGCTTAAAAAACAGACAAAACACAGTGACACAAAATAATGCATCAAGTTCATTAATTAAAAGTGTTTCTGTACAACAATGTCTTCAGTTGCTTTTTAAAAGAGACAATAGAGTGAGTAAAATGAAAGGACAGCGGGAGTGACTTACACCATCTTGGTGCAGCTGCCTGAAACACACAATGAATTTTAAATCGAGTGAATGGGAATACCAATAAATTCTGACAAGTGGACATCAGTACACGGGAAAAAGAATGGGGTTCTAGCAGGTCAGGAATATACAGGGGTGGTGGAACCGGGAAATAGGCCCTAAAAGTGACGATAAAAATCTTAAAATGAATTCTAAAACTTACTGTCAAATCCAGAATGAGAAGCTAAGCCTGGAGTGATGTGTGATCTTCTGCCATGGTGGAAAGGGAAGCTGGCTCAGAGTACAGGCAATGGACTTTTCAGACAAGTGGCAGCAGAACCACCTCTTGATCAAAATGAGGAAAACAAAGGAACTGGTTCCACAGATCCAGACCCACCACACTAACTCCAGTGAACATCCAGGGTACTGACATTGACATAGTGAACTCTTATTGCTACCTTGGTATTCAGCTGAACTATCAACAGGACTGAAGGAATATCACTGAGAACAGGTCAGAGCAGACTACCTGTTAGGAGGCTGAGCTCTCGTACAACCACAGTACACCATTTTGGCCTCCACAGTCACTAAGAGACTAAGACAGCATATCTGCAATGAGGTGGGAAGAAAAATTCACATTGTTTTTGTGCAGCTTATAAATCTGCCATATCAATATGGACATAAATCTATGAGAAATGTTTCCAATACCTCAGTGAATTATTGCTGCAAAAAATTATGGCAGTTCTAAAATTCAAATCAATCAATCAATCAACTTTATTTGTACAGCACATTTCAGCAACAAAGCAGTTCAAAGAGCTTTATATAATAAAAACAGACATAGAAAAAATACAAAGATATAGAACACAGTCAATAATTGTCAAGTGCAATGATTACACAGCTAATTGTTGACATTTCGTTTAGAATGTTTCAAAAGCAACTCTAAACAGGTGGGTTTTTAGACTTGATTTAAAAGGAACTCAGTGTTTTGGATGTTTTACAATTTTCCCGATGTTTGTTCCAGATTTGTGGTGCATAAGGGAGCGCTGACCTGAAACTGGCGAGATGGACATATTAACATGCCTGGTGAGTATTTATTAAAGATTCTGCTTGATTTAAACCTTTTAAATGAAGCATAAATAAATACCACTAACTTGCCATCTGAAGCATAACTTTTTCTGATACAATGGTATTCTTACAGAAATCTCAAACAGATTTTGGAGACTTACTTTCTGACCGCAAGATATTCTTGATGACATTTGTTAAAGACCAACAAGGAGCTCAATAGAGAAGTTCAGAACTTTTCTCAGAAAGTTGCACACTTAGCAAAGGAAGAGGGAGTAAAAAAAAAAAAAAGAGAAGAGGTTGAAGATGAATCGACAGATAAAAAATTCTCTTTAAGAAGTAAAACAGTGTTGAGACACTGTCTCTGTTTACACAGTGCCCAATTCTTTCTTCGGGCACCGAGACCACATCCACATCAGCACTCAAACAACTCAAGAGATAACCTCAAAGTCTTAAAAATTCAATGAGTTATTAAAAGGACTTTTTTTTTTTTTTACTTTTCCGGCAAGTTATCACTACGTGACTAGAAATGGATTCATGTTCCTACAACATAAATACATACACTGCAGCCAGTTAGAACTACTGGAAAGACAGACAAAGCAGAAAACAAGCAATCAGAGAAAGGTCAAGCACTTGAACTCTATCCTTAAGGTTTTGGAGTGCAGTCAGTCTCCTGCCTCATTGTTTTTCAGTAATGTGAGAAGCACATCCAGACCATCTTTATTTCTAGCTCACTGGTGCTCGTTAACAGGCCACCAGCGGGAGACAGAAAAAGCAAAAGTGTGGGAGAAGAGCAGTGCTGGACCATTATCATCCATTATAATGAAAGGTGTGCAGGGAATTCTCAATTCTTATGAATATGCTTTTCAGAAGATACATTTTTTCTGCCTAAGGTATTGTACTTGTTCAAGTATGGGAAGAAAGTAAAACAAAATAAGGTACAAAGTTTAGTTTGCCTTAGAATTTAGAAGATTTTGTGAAAAAAAGTTGTACTTATATATATATATATATATATATGGCAAAACAACAAAGCTAGGCCTTGTCTTTCAGTGCATATTTCTATTGAAAAGTGTGCAAGAAATTGAAAGATTTAAACCTTCTGATAATCAGAATTTCTGTTTAATATGTAGTTTAAGTTACATAGTTTAGTCATTCTAAATTCACTATCTGAACAAAACACTTCAACCTTCGCTAGGTTGTTAAAGAGTTGAATATTTGCTTTAGATTCTAGTGTTGTCCAATGACCGAGCTGCACAAAATGTAGCAGATCATGAAAAAGAAGGTGTCATCATACAAGCCAATTCTATGTTTTGGGCATTTGTTTCTATTTCAGTTCAATTTAAAATGTCTGGTTTCTGCTTAAGGTGCTTTCACACCAGCTGGGGAAGTAGTGCCAAAAGATTTCACATCATTACTTGGTTTAACTCAATTTTACACCACACTTTGGACAAACCGTTTGGACTTTGAGGCTCTACCACAAAATGCTGCCCAGAATGAGAAGTAGGCGAGACAGAAAGCTATTGGGCATTTTGCAGAGCGGGTTATTGCAATGTGGTGCTTCCTCCCTGTAGTTTCTCTATCTTTTTGGTTTGCAGCTAGTTTGCTTGCTTCCTCACTTTTTAACTCAACTACATCAAGGTTTACTGGCAAGTGGACTGACATCTGTTTTCAGAGGAACTACATTTTGCTTATTTGGTATGTGCCAGAGTTCTGCTAAACTATCATACCAGCACACTGTTTGGGTAAATAACCAATACTCCATTTATAGGAGAGCAAACAGCTCTGGTGAAACACAAAGTCTGAATAGTTTGGTCTGATTTGAACAATTTTGAACTTAAAATATAAAATAATCTATCTTGGCACCTAACAAACAGGTCAAGTCAAGTTTATCTGTTCAACATTTTAGAAACATGGCAGTTCAAAGTGCTTTAAACCATAAAAACTTAATTATGAAATAGAAATAAACATTACATTTAGTCAAATGACAGTCAAAATAATCAAGCAAATATACATCAAATATATAAATACATTTTCAAGTTATGAATCAGAGGCCACTCTAAGCAGGTTAGTTTTTAGTCTTGATTTAAAGAAACTCAGTGTTTTGGCTGTTTTGTATTTTTCTAGAAGTTTTTTTCCAGATTAGCAGAGCATAGAAAGTGAATGCTGCTTGTCTGTTTGGTTCTGATTCTGGGAAGGAATCAGGAAACTTGAATAGTTGGGTTGGACATCGGTCCTTTAATCCTGGAAATGTTCTTCAGATGATAGAAGGCAGACTGTACATATATATGCAGATATACATATGTAAGACAGCAGAACAAAACAATAAAAATGGGGACACACAACTAAGACCTAGCATGACAAACTAGGTGCAACATCAGCCAGCAGTAAAAATGACAATGTCGCCAAGATAAACATATCATCTTGGTTTAACTCAAGGTGATACATATATCATTTTGGTAACAAGATAGACGAATATGTCCAAACTATGACTGGCAGACTTATGTCCAAAAAGATACAAAATCTGATTAAATCCCCTTTGTTCACATATGGCACATACAGTATCAGACTTGGAAAAATATCTTTTATTTGCCAAAGGATGAGAGTTATTGAAGCGGTCAGACTAAATGATAAATTCGGTATTTCCATCTCCCCAAAAACACTTTACTTTGACATGGGCAATTTCCCATGTGATAAATCGCAGCCATTTTTGTGGATACAGCACCAGCTCTACCAACATCAATGCATTTTCCCCTCCTATTCAGACCTCAAAAGATGAAAAACATAACTGAGTGTAAAAATATCAAACTTTTCTTTTTTTTTATGTTCTTGGAATTGAATGTATTTTTTTTGCACTGTGCCAGTATTTCTTCAGTTACTAGGATTCCCCTATTGCTTCCATATCCCCATTTGTTGGACCTACTGGTGAAAACGCTTACCCTATTTAGCAGTTCTCTTTGTATTTTCCATATATTTCCTTCTGAAAGCAATGCTTACATTCATCGAGGAGCAAAACAAGATTCCTCCAAATTCAATATAAACTAATGTTGTTTGAATTTCACTTCTTATCCTGTTGACAAAACATATTCACTCCCCTCTTCCTCCCTGGTGGTACAGAAGCCTCGTGTTGTTTTGATAAACAAGACTGTTTAGATCAAGTCAAAGTGACAGACCCACAATTTACCCCGAGACATGATAAAATAACTCCTTTTATCAAGGCAAAAGGAGTGCTGCAGACTGATTTTATTCAACCCCTGGAGACAGTGTACCTTCTCTAAAAATTGACTAGCAGGTTTTATTGTCACATCCTTGTACAGAGATTCATATTGTTGACAATACCTGTTATGAGAGTAGAAGTATGGACTCTGGAGGCTACAGTTAGCCCAACAGATTCAACAAGACAGGACAAAAAGATGAATAAAAACAACAGATTGCACCACTGGCCTGCAGTTAGGACTACAGAGCTGCTGCAATCCTCTGGTGGCCAGTGCCCTCTTGGAGGCAGAAGGGATGGCTTTTCACTCATGTTTCTAAGAGTGTATCACCACAAGTTCATGTTTCTATTGATTTTTTTCTAACTTTTCTGTAACATAATTTTATTTACTTGGAGAAATGCGACACTGAAGTAGTTATTCTCCTTTTGGGAGTTAGCAAAGAGGCTCTGTCTGCCCGTCCCTCTTTATTCAAAATAAATTCTTATTCTGAATTTCATCTAGCTATGTGTAAGCCCTGCCACGCAGTTCTGTGACTTTGAGTAAAATCATTTCTTGTTCTCAGCAATGATGAATGTCTGAGGGCTTTGGAAAGATGCCTCCCACCAACCAACTTATCTTAATCTGTTCACTTTTTCACTTATCATCAAATCCCTGTAGAGCTTACTATCAATAGGTCTTATTTTGATTCAGCATGTAATATACAGAGCAGAAAAAATACCAGATCTCTACCCACCAGTGCTGCTTTGGTTGTATTTACCCACAATGCACTGCATGTTAATCCCCTTCCTGTTTTTGAGGTGGTCTTTCATCCGCTTGACATTCACATATACATTCAAATTGCACCATGAACTAGACTTTGATTACACATTCATATCTCCCTAAACAAACCAAACTTTCAGTCAGTCTGACTTAACTTAAGCTAATTTTCTAGAGTATCTGTGGACCCAAAGCTGGTCAACACACATCCTAAAGGACTTGTAGCTGGTAATTGTGCGAAAAGCTATCATTGAACATTATTAAAAACAATGTATGCCTTTACTTCCGCTTCAAAATCGATGTGCTACCTTGTGTTTCTGTGTCACATGAAGTAGTGCTGAAATACATTTACGTTTTGTAGTTGAGTTGTGTGGACTCTTTTGCAGGTCACTGTGGATATCCTGTCAATAGGTTTAACTTCGTATATGGTGAATACACTATCTAAATCAACAGCTCAGTGACAACTGCAACTGTGATAATGGAGACTCCCGTTTCTCTGAACGCTAATTGGCGCAGACACCTATTGATCTGTTAGCTGGTGCAGCAGCACGGTCGGAGACCTGCAACGTAAACACACAGTTCCACTAATTATAGGAACCGTCTCTGATTTAATCTGGGTCATTTCTCTACATGACAATGAAACTGTGCGTCAGTGATTAATTAGTAGATGGTACGTTGTTGTTCATAGCGTGTGCCGGTTAATGTCTTTTAGTTGTTTGCTGCCACAAATTAGATATAACATGGGGATTTGATGAAAACCCACAGGCTATTAAAAAATGTCAGAGTGGAGGAATTCAATCAGTATGATCTTTGTATGGCATGGATAGTATTTTCATTTGTAGTGTTTGGAGATACTGAAATATTAGGAATTTGTGGACTGTCATTTGCAGTCAATTTTGGAGTTTCTCAAAAAAATCGGCTTTAACCGTCATACTCAACTAACATGTACATTCATCAAAAGTTTATGTAAAGATGACATTTTTAAAGATCAAATTACTAGATATGTTCTGTAAATATCCATGTGTTGTTTTTCAATATCTTTCTGAAGTATTTGTTTATTATCCTGAATCAAAGAAAAAGACTATATATGGCTTAATTTAATGGTCAACACCAGTGTTGGAGACAAGGACAGTTCTTCTGATACCAAGGCCGAAAACATATTTTAGAATTCAACAAATATTTCAGTACATTGTTTTTTTTTTATACAGCACAAAATGCAAAAAAATAATTGAAACACAACTACTGAACTACTGATTGCCAAGATTACTGGCAAGTAATTTTTCCCTAAAAGTAAGATAAATGTACTTCATTTGAACTTATTGTGTTGAAAGTCAGGCTGGTAGTTTGAAAACTATAAATGCAGAAGACATCAGACCAGCTGTAAAAAAGGAAAATAGTTTAACCCAATTTTATACTACTAAGAATAAAACATAAGGGTGGTTTTAAATCAAATGACTATCTATTCACCTCTGTTTTGTCAGTTTTCACATATCGGTAAGAATCAAAATATCAATTCCTAAATGTTATAAAAAACTTTACAAATTTGATAATCACTTTTTTGCCAGTCTTATTTTGCATATTTTTTTTAATGAATTCCTCTAAAAGGGAAAGTGCAATGCTAAAAGCCCAGTTTAGAAAATTGTTTTATAGTGAAGTTATGTGCTATGTACTGACAACAGTAGTCCGTGTTTTCTGTTGCAGTTCACTGAATCCTTTTGTGCTTGAGTGATTCCTAGATTAGCGCTAAGAATCTTAACAAAAAAAACATCCTCTTCTAACAGCCAACTACCAGACTGAAAAGTACTAAAGTCTCCAAAAATGCCCTCTAAAACTCTGTCAGACACCAAAGGGAACAATTGATCTAGACCACTTTAAACAATTACAGAGAGAGATTACAGAAAAGTCTGGATTCTTATCAGCAAAACAATATAATGGCAGACTCAAGATTTATGAATGATACTGCACGTGAAAATATAAAAGAACCTAGAAGATATATAAAATCTGAAAATAATAAACATGTGCCTACTGCTACTTTTGTTAACGAAACCACTACCTCGCAACCAAGAAGGTCTTGTGAGTATAAGTATGTCTCCTTGTTACTGCTCGATGTTTGGTTACCTGCCACAACATCAGCTAAATCTGGCTTCCAGCATAAACCACAACAGGAGTCCTTCAATTACTGAAACACTTTGACACAGCCTTTTTTGATTTTCCACCCACTGAGTAATTAACCTTGAAATTTTGCTCAAAGCTCAGAGTATTGGAGTACGACCAAAGTAAATTTCTCTGCACCTGATGAGAGAAATGCATTGGAAACAAAGGAGCAATACATAAACTCTGATAAAATAATTTTTGTAGTTTTGAGAGTGAAAAACTCAAAGATCTTGTTTTATTAATGTGCAGCTAAATGCAATCTGCTATATTTGTATCTGTTCTGAGATCAGATTCCTCTAACTGCCCACTGAAATAAACACCACATGCATATGTGAGGCTCTTACCCTTGTTTTAAGTCTAGTCACAGTTGTTCTTGCATCAGAATATAAATATGGTCTTCTGAAAGTAAACTTGCAGATAAATACAAAGACAAGAATAGAGAGAGACAGTGAACTGAGGTACATTAAACTCTATTAGATTACACAATTATGACAAAGTCTACACAGATGTAATGCTGTGAAAAACATTTGTTCCTTTGCAGATTTATTCAACTTTATAATTGCTTGTGGCATTTAACCTTCTTCAAACTAAACTGTTTTAACATTCTGATCTGTTCTTGAGATTGTTCAGATCAGAGCGACATTCTGTTTAACCAACTGCTTGATTATACAGAGCTGCTGGTGATCATGTCTAGTTGTTGTCCCCAAAAAAAGAAAATGTTGTTATTCATATTTGGTGCTTGATTAAACAAGGCCACATTTTCACCAGGGCTACGTTGATTGACACTGAAATCCAACTTCTCTGTAATATTATCTGTGAATGTTAGCTTTTGGTTTCCACTTCATTTTCTGAAGCTCATCTGAAGATGCCTGAAATTCCAAGAAAGACAGCCATACCACACACACAATGTGTCAGCTGAAGCAGAGTGAGTGTTTAGCACTCAGCTTGTATTAAAGGAAGAGTGAAAGGTGAGACGTGACAAACCACTGAGTGACCCGATTGCCATGGCAGCATGTATGTAAGTGCCCGACAGTCTTTGTAAAGCTCTTCCAGTTAAAAGCAAAAGGGATTTGAACATGAGGTTACAAGGTTGGGATTAGAACAGGTGAAAGATCTTATCAGAGAGCAGGAGTGCTGAACGTTTAAGTTCAATATTAAGGCTCCGGTTTTATGAAAGTTAATCTTCTACCATTGGATGATGTGAGGGTGAGAAATAAAAGGTCATGACCCCAGAGATCCACTCTGGTCCTGGAATGGTGAAGGGAAGTCACCATATTTGGTTCTGCTGGAGTTTATTTCTTCTTGCACATGATCCAACACGGACTGAAAACAAAATGTGAAGGGAGCAAGAAAAAGAAGCACTAATCTAGCGAGTGAAGAAGCCAAAGGGAGGCCATGAGGGATTTTTAAATACAGAAACAAAGCCGTGTTTGTGTGAGAGGAATCAAAATGGGAGGGATACACCAGTGGCAAAACAGAACAACTGTAATGAGTAAAAGAGGGCAGAATATTCAGAGGTGATCCAGAGGACATGCATATTTTTATCAGCAAAATCCATTTAAAAAGATAGCTATCAAACATTTAATCAAATAATCCTAATGAATAGTCCCTCAACAAATTGAGTAATCTGACATATATATACTCTGCCAGGCAATCTGAAATCTGTTTTCCCCCAATTTAGATCTACAATAACTGCAGAGTGTCCCTTTTCCCCGATCAGAAAATGCCGTCATTTCCCACCATTCAGCCAATTCTGTGCTTTTTTAATAGAAAGTTGACCTGGAATTAAAACTAACGCAAATGTCTAAAAATGATGACTTGAGACTGAGAATGCGCCCAGAATTTGAATCTGGCTTTGTGATCGCTTTATATCAGATTCTATCCATCCACTTTCTAACACCCTTGTCCCTAGTGGGGTCGGGAGGTGCTGGTGCCTCTCCAGTGAACGTTCCAGGCGAGAGGCGGGGCCACCCTGAACAGGTCGCCAGTCTGTCGCAGGGCAACACAGAGACAGACAGGACAAACAACCACACACCCTCACACCTAGGGAGAATTTAGAGAGACCAATTTACCTGACAGTCATGTTTTTGGACTGTGGGAGAACCCACACATGCACAGGGAGAACATGCAAACTCCATGCAGAAAGACCCCGGGGTGGGAATCGAACCCAGGACCTTCTTGCTGCAAGGCAGCCCACTGTGCAGCCCTTATATCAGAGTGATTTGATTGTTTTTCTGTATATTCTCATGCAGCAGTGTTACAGGAGACATTTAACCCTCACTTGCAATCATTTTGAATAATCTCTAAACCCTTTTATTCACAGAGGGTTCTCCGTTGTTCTGGCTGGTGTTTACCTGTACTTTCATGTCCTGGAAACCAATACATGCCTCCACATCAAAAGATGAACAACAGCCAGCTAACCTGACGACAGACATGGATAAAAACCTCCAGATATGCTTTCACTTTTGTCCTTGGTAATTTTACCGGTGCAAACCTCTCAAATGAATTACCAAAGGAGATACCATCATGTAAAGCATTGCACCACTGACACAAAAGCACAGGACCAGTATTACACAGTACTGCCAGAAGAAAGCTTTTAACAGGTAAAGTCAGTGCCCATTGTTAATTGAACCCTTAGAGGCATGCAATGATGCAGATTGTCACATATTTAAGCAACAAGATATGAATTACCCATTTTTAATACCACATCTTTCCTCGGGTTTTGCTGGATCATAAAACAATGCTTCCTCCAGACAGTGTTTAACCACCTCCATCTGAAATCTCCTATTAACTGCTAGTACACCTTACTATTCAATTCCACCTTTTAATTTGACATAAAAACAATAAATATTTTTCAAACTATAAACCATCATTTCTTTCTTCAAACAAAAAGTAAGAATTTCTGAGCATAAATCTCAATAAAGAGTGATCAGTAAAGTTATGACGTTTATGTAAAATTGTGATTGAATAATTAGCAGTGAGGAGAGTTTTGTTCAAAAGTTTCTCTTGCCTAAAGACATTACATTATTGAAACCAAACATTTGTTGCTGTACTCACCCATCCGGACGGCAGATAGGGTGTTGGCCTGGCTGAAGAAGAGAGGTGCCATAGTCAGCAGCAGGACGACAACATAAATCGACAGCAGCAGTGCTGGCAGAGCCGGCATCTTCCACTGCTCCTCATGGAGAATGGTCTGCTGGCTGCCTGTACCGCCACCTTCAAGACAAATGGAAGCACCATTACTACTGATTACTCATATATATCATATATGCTAGCACTGTGGCATGTCACATATTATTTAAGCAGTGATGTCACCCACTTTATTTAACAGAGTTGGTTATTAACAAGGATGGTACAAAATTTGCTGCTAGGATTCCGGTTGAAAACTTCACACATGCTTGACTCACAAACATAAGTTAAATGTCAGATGATGGTAGTAAAATGGTAAAAAAATGGAAAAATTGTCAAAATGTCAAAAAAGCAGTTGATAGTTACTTGATTGCACAAAATAATACAAAATAAACCTTTTCTCTCTATCTGACATTAAGCCAGATGAAGGTTTTTAGTTTTATCATTTCTCTTTGCTAAGTGCCAGGACAAAAAGTTGTTTTATAATTTTCTTCAAAGATAGAAATTTAAATATATATGTTTGACTTCTGGTAATATTTGATTTAAAAAAATAATAACTTGTGTCAAATGTTTGGGTATCTTTCTGTAGAATCATGCATGTGATTTTCTGAAGTAATTTCCCTTTTCTAATAGAGTTTAAAAAAAAAAAAATCAGACTTGCACAAAATTTTTGTTGAGACTGAGATCCGGATTTTGTGATGGTCTCTCCAAAATATTGACTTTATTCTCCACAGGCCACTTTGTAACTAAGCTGACATAATGCTTAGGGTCATTTGGAGGAGCTAGTTGTGCCTCAGCATTAATTTCTCCGTTGATGTATTAAGATGTTGCTTCAATATTTCCAGGTAATGTTCCTCACAATGCAATTTGTCAAAGCATAGCTGTTCCCTCTGCAGCAAAAGACACCCACTTCATAATGTAGCCAATTCCCTTTTGGTTATTATTAATTATTATTATGATGCCACAAAAACAACTTTCAAATTCTGGGCTAAAGTACTATTACTTTGTCAGATAGAAGCCTTTATTGATTGAATTTATCAAAGAGCAAGTCAAACATTACTGCCTCTTTTCTGCAGCAAAAAATTACAAATCTATGCAAACAGAAAATCTCTAAACTTTCCACTTAATCTAATGTAAAAATGCTGAAAGATACAAAAACACAAGAGCAAACCTACAACACTAGACAACTAGATATTTATATGAAGTGTTCAGTTTAAACCAACTGGGGCCAGAGGAAATGCAGAAAATATCTTCACTCATTTTCCATCTGAGTCCATTGAATGTCTCAACTGTGCTGAAAAGAAATCCAACTCTTTTTCTTCTGTGGGAGCCACCAGGCACAGATTTTGTTGAAGTTCTAAACAGCTTTGCCTCCAAAATAAACCTCATGTTTCCCAACATCCACTGCAAGAATTTTTATAATTTCAAAGGAGGAATAAAAGAGATGAGTAGCTGAGGAAAATACAAATTCGAAGAAGACATCCAGAGGAACGAGTGAAGTTTTACAATCATGCAGAGACAGTTAGAAATTAAAAACAAAAATAGATGGTGGTCTAAGAGATGAAAATAGAGCAGACAGAGATGTGATGTGAGTGGTGACAGGAAATGAGATCTGACTGCAGGTAGGAAAAAAAACACACATAATGACAACAATTAATTAGGGTATTTCCTGTAGGAAACGCTATCATGTCAGCAGGCAAATAGAGCCAGCGGGACCCTGCTGATACAAACCAGCACCACAGCTCGCTGCAGCAGCTCCGAGGCTAATCACAGGCGCAGCTCTATTAGCTGTTTTCAATCCAATCTCATTTTACATTGGAGGCATTTAGCTGACACACATTCACAGCAATTTACATAGAGCGCACCAAAGCATTAGGCTTTAAAGCCTCACTTCATCAACTTCACAAGTGAAGATGGTGTGGGTCACAGCAGCAGCAATAAAGACCAAACTTATATTCTCAAAGACATAAGAGGTAATATTGTGGAAGAGAAAGTTAATGAACATAGCAAGTTTGATTTATGTTTAATATATGCAATAACACAATGACGACACACTTCACTGCAGCTGAGTTTTCTGGAATATATCATACAGCAAACGTTCCTGCACACATACTCTCAGGGAACCGCATATGACCTGCATCTACAGTGGTTTTAGTCTCTCATGCAAACTCCAAGACATGCCTACGTTCCTGAATGCAACAGGAGTATTACATATTTATCTTGCCAAAACGTACTTATCTGTAACACAGTTGCTATAGCACAATCATTTCTGTTTTCTAAATAATTCTCCAAAAGCTGCTATCACACTGTTTTTTATCTTTTTGTGTATGTTGGTGAATCTAAAAACAAACAAAAAAAACACTTTTTAGGTGTTTTTTTCTTACTAAGTGTTAAAAAAATAAATGGCTGAATTGGGAAAATAGACCAAACTAAACTTGCCAATTTGTCATTCTTGGACTGCACCACATAAGGCAAAGAACTCAACAGACAAGAGTTTAATAAATATGGAAACATTCTGCACATTATCAGATGATTAGACCGAAAATGTTACTATCTATGCCGTGCAGATCCACATTAATTTAACACATGCTGAGACTCCAGCTATCTTCTTGGACACATTTCTGTCCTCTTTGTGTGTAAAAACACCAATTCTTAGCTTTTAAATTAACCAATTGAGTTATGATTGAAGAGTAACAAAACTATTCCTCTGTCCATTACAGGCTCTACATAATGGTTGATAAAAACAAGATTATTAGGTGGTTAGTATTGAATCAATCAGTGCAGCTCAACATCAGTTACAAAGAATACATGGGTCTTGTTTTGGCTCCCACAACTCGCACACTTTTCCTTCATTCAAGACAAAAAATGCTTTAGAAAACAAATGTCGCAGAGCAAAATATTTATCTGTATCCTAAATAGAAATTATAGCCATACATATAAGGAAAACCCAAAAATATTGAAAACAAGTTTCTGAATATTCCAGAAACCTAAATTATCATCACAGAAGTAGCATAAAGGTGAAATTGTAGATTAAAATTTTCTGCTGCAGTAGTGAGTCACTCTTACTTCACTGTTCAATTATAATGCAGCAAACTTTGCAGCTCTAAATATGTATTCTGCTAAGTTGTAAAACTTAATTTTAAAGAACGACCAAAAATAATGTTTTTATGACTGAGATTTCAGATGCAAGCTGCAGATTTATCCAGTTTATACAACTGGATCTGGCTAAATATGGTAAATAATCTCCCTAATGTGTCTTCCCTAATCTTCATGTTTTTTTTTTCCTTTTTCAAACCCAATTTGTTGTTAGGCATTTGTGATAGTTACAGCAACATTTGTGTGACAGGTTGGGTCATAATGCTTCCATGATCTGATCAGATCTAGTTAGTGTAAAAGAAGAAGAAGAGAAAAAGGGAAAAAAGGGTTTCGCCCAACAAAAGAAGAGTTCTTCGAATTAAGCACCCCATCTGTTGGGTAATGGGCCTTAATGCTCACCTAAATATAGGATATTAGCTTTCTTTTCCTTCAGGGGATAAGAAGATTTTGTTTTGCAGCAATGGCATCATGAAGAGCAGTGTTGCTGACTCAAACCAGTATAATGACATGGTAATCCTCTCATTTAGCTGTTGACATGCAACACATTTCTTCCTCTGAAAACAGCAGAGAGGGAAGAGGGAAGTTTGATCTCTGCACGTAACATCAATCATGCTTAAAAAATAAACATATGGAAATAAATATCTATCCATCCAACCACCCACCCAGGGTTTATTGTTTTATTTTTTTTTTTTAAAGAAAAAAATCACAGTTTTGTGATGCTCATAATAAAATAAACTGAATGGAAAGAGAAACCAACATATAGCATACATCTTTCAAAATGTTTATATTCCAGACATACAACTAAAGCTTTTATCTTTTTTTGTTTTTTTCTTTTGCTTCTTTGAAGTATCTCATCAATTCTTCACAATAATGGAAACAGTCACAGACAGTACATTGATTATTTCCCTTAAATTTCTGTCTTGAACATACTGACTCACTGATCTTTTCTTACAGTCAAATGCTAAAGTTAAATACTTCGGAGTACAGAGATCCGATTATATCGTAAAGTGGACTGAACCTCTGTTTCAATATATTCTGCACTGTCTTCACAGTGTGACTCCTGATTTCCTTGAAATGTAGAGTATCACTCTCAATGTGTTTAGCTATCTAAATTTAACTGTAGTCGCATTGCCACCATAACATAAAATGTATAAAACACATATGCTCTGTATATATACTACAAAATTGACCCACATGACACTCAAATGTTACAGTATTGACTTAATAATACTATCGCTCAATACCATGCAGACGCTCTGTCAGCAATAACAATGATCCAGTCACCTCAGAATGCCAAATGCTTGAAGAGTCTCCACCTGATGTAAGAGCAACTCACTTTCTGAACAACTGAAATAAATATTATTTGACTATCGAGGCTCTCATTGAAAGTTAATAAAGCACCAAATGGTTTTAGTCAGAATATGATTAAGTAAGTAATCATGTTCTGAACATACCCTTTCTAGACTCAGTAAAATATTTCTAATTTTACATCCTTCATCCCAACTTAGACACATTATACAAAGCTGGGACATTAACTGGATCTCTCTGTGTGAACAGTAATTTTCCAGAAATGTGTTTTACTTATGAGACCCCAAAAGCTCCAAATAAATAAAAAAGTACTACCTTCCCACAAGTGCCCTTTTCTGGCTACAATACAGTAAATACACTGGAACCTGAAAGAGTAATTTAAGTAAAAGCCCAAGGAAACTTCACTGGTTCTTGGTGAAAGTTTCTGTTGTTGAAACATGCCTAAAGAAACCCCAAGCAGGAATCAACAAACCAGAATCATTTTCTTCAACAATGGCAGTAATCAGTCAGAACTTGTTTGCATTGATTTGCAGTGACCCATCCCTCCAAAATGACAAGCGGGCACAAAACATGCCAGCAAAATGTCTCACACCACATAACAGCTGTCAGATTCCCTTATTAAGGGATTTGATGTTTCAGGCTTCCCCTTAATTTGTCACTCATCCTACTGTTGACATTTTGGCTTTCAAAGGGGAAAGGTTAAATTTGGACTGACAATGAAGTAAAATCCACAAAGTTGAATGATCTGAATCATAACTGGCTAGGTTTCTGACAATTTGTTGCATCTTTGGATTAGATCAAGATCTGGAGATGATCACTTCAAGGTTAGAAAATATCTATTGTCTTTTCTGTCACCCCTCGTACAGAACCTAATTTGCAAATTTTAAGTATGTGGTACCTCCAATTTGCTCACTGGTTGGAACAGCTTCTTGAAAAAGGTCTTATTCAGACATAATGTAGGATTTGTAGTGATGTGTCCAAGATAATATTTGTTAGTGGCTAAAACGAGAGTTAACCTCTTTAAGTTTTGTGTCTGCAAGACCAACCCAACAAGTTGTAAAATAATCTAGAGCAGTAAGAAAATTTGATCATATTTAATATTGTTATGTAATTTAGTTTATTCCCTTGTAACACTGTAAATATAAACAAATAAATAAGCCAAGCAAACCCCATGAACTTTTTGGCATTCTTACTGACATCCCTTACCTTCTATTCCTTTTTTACCTTGTTATTCATACTTCTTTACTAATTAACAAGAAGTTATGCCCGGGTGGCACTACATAAATCCAAATATATTATACCATAAAGGCATTCATACTAATGAGTCAGAGAAATATAGCGTGTACAAACAGATCTGGGTTCGGACTACAAATCCTGAGGGGTAATGACTCCTCTCCCTTCAGAGCTACAGCTTCCTTTTGAGACTGTTTCTTAACTGTTGGTTGTGATGAAACTGCAGTATTTGATGCCCAGAGATAAGAATTAGTTTCAGCATCAGATGCACACCAGATAATCAAATTTATACCCATTCTAAATCAAACAAAAAGGTCAGTAACTCAAAATTAAATTACATTTGTGCAATCGGGTAGCTGATTAGTGATTCAGGTGCAATTTGTGTTGACATTACGTCTGTTCATCCAAGAGATTTTCAGGTTGTTTGTGTTATTAAAAAACAATCTAGTGCCATTTTCAAAGAGCGTGGTGGATGCAGTGAAGAGGCCACCTGATACTATACTGATTAGGCACCTTAATCTTTTAGAGATTTATAGATCCCGCTTTCATGTAGAGTTTTACTGTTTTTCAAATCCACTCTTCTGTTGATCTTAGCCTTACCAATCTTAAGCCATGACTAATTAAGTTAGGCGTTTTTTTTTTTTAACTTTTTATTCTTTTTTTAGAAGAATGTATTCCTCATCAACTAGTACTTCAGACATTAGTAAATTAGATCATATTAGATCAATTAGTATTTGCTATGTAATAACTACCAAGCCAGAACAAGAGAAGGTAATGTATCAAGGGACTATGGGTGTTTTTACACCTAACAGTCCAGTATACTCGGTTGAAGACCAAAATTGCAATATTTGCAACATTTTCAGCTGGAATGCTTTTGTTTTCACACTACAGTGTCAAATAAACCAAACCCTATGACCAACTTGTTTTCCCCTTCGCCTGTGGTGGTGCTGAACCAAGAATCACTAAAGAAAAGAACAAGAAAATCTCCAAACAAGACACTGACTGTAATTTCTTTCCTCATGAAATATAAATGTCATATATAAAAGCAACATTCAGCAATGGAATCAGCACAAGCTATTTCTCCCGCAAATGGTAGACCCATGTGTTTGTCTAGGTTTTATTTACCCAGAATTCCCTATGCTTTAATCCACTTCCTGCTTTTGGAGCAGTCTACAGTCTGCTTGGTATTATGTATTGGGACTATGTCAGAGTTCACGTCAATCACGAGGACCAGAGTTCACTTTTTTGTTCTGATTCAGAGCTTGATTACACAATCACAGCTGTCCAAACAAACTTGACATTCTAGGGCAATGAATTAGAGATTGGTTAAAACAGACTAAACAGGGCTGGTGTGAATACACCTTCTGCTACCTTTAGTTGTGATGAAAATGTTGTATATCTCTAACATAATGGTAAAAAGCATTTTAACATCTCATAATAGCCATATATGATGCTTTGAAATTGTTCTCTGTCTCTTTAAGAAGGTGAAACTGTCATGTGTTGTGGTGAATGGTGGTGAGGAAGACGCTGAACGACCCAGGCAGAATGAGTGAAAACGATGATTTAATGATGAAAGTCCAAAAGCAGTTTAAACCAAGTCCAACAACCCGGCAGCACAGTAGAGCAGAAAACTAGGGCTCACACTGGTAGCAACGGGCTACACGAATGGACGGACAGCAGACGCCAAAATGAGACGAGGACCCGACAGAGACGCAGAGACACTAAATACACTGAGGGTAATTAAGGAACGAGACACACCTGGGAGTAATCAAGGGGAGACAGGACAACACGGAGAGCACAGAGACACAGAAAACTTGAAATAAATACACAGAAAAACATGGAACATGACAGAAACACTTGCCATTTAGCAAACTATCACAACAATGTTTTTCCATGATGCTGTTTACAATCCTTCTTAGGAGCATCGTACTGAGAAATAGTTTGTTTGTGAGTCAGGAGCTTGGCTTGGGCCTGAAGCTCCAAGGTGAAGCTTTGGGTACATAGATGGCACATTGTATGAGCAGGCATTAAGGCACTCCTCAATGGCTGCCACAGAAAATTCAAGAATTTATAATACATGCATGAAAGATTCAAAGCAATGCTTTATGTGTGTTTTAGATGAGGGAATGGCAATGTAAAAAGCTCAAAAAAGTATATTTTGCATAATACCCCCCTTTAAATGTAACTGTCAAGACTGTCAGGTGAAGTAGGAGATTTCATATACATAATTACATACATATGTGAAAAGAACTGTGTCCTTTATAGGCAGAATTTCTGGGTAAAAACGTTAGTGTCAAGATTTTTTGCTTTTTGCTGTAGGAGTTGTTTGAATGAAAATGTTTTGATCTTTAAATGATCAGAATTTGCAAATATCAAAATTTGCTAAATTTGTCTAGATATTTGCTATTTTTGTAATTATTAAATATATCTTGGAGACCAAAGAATAGCTTTCGATCATTTTAAATGGCTTTGCTGATGTTTTTTTTTTGTTTTTTTTTCAAAGCACAGAAAAATCTATGGATATGATGGAGAAACAATGACAAACTGATGACTAGACAAAGACGCATAAGCAGATGAGTGGAAGGGCCTGTGCAGCGGTGTGAAGGTGATGGATTGACCTCTGGATCTCCTTTGTCCCTGGGAGACTTGGACCGACCGGGTGAAATCTCCGGAGGCAAGCCAGCAGGGAGAACTACCAACTCCACTGTCAGCAAATATAGAGGAGTTGGAAAATGGAAGGATGTACGTAGGGAGAAATGGAGAGCAGAAATTAGAGAGTCAATTAGAGTGGGTGAGGCAAGGCTTATGTGAAGGTTTGCAGAAACTTAGCTGAGTGAGAAAGGAGGGAGAGGAGAGGAAAAAATAAGAGAGGTGAGGGGAAGAAGCAGGAACAAAAATATATTTATCTATTTGTCTGACTCCTTTTGCCCCATTGTTGTCTTCTCGAGGCATAAAGAAACTATAAAAAAAAAAAAAATAGGGATGACCTCAGCTATATTTTTAGAGCACACAGGCATAATTTAGTTTACCAGAATCTGTTTTACACAAGTAATATACACAAGTAAAACACACTGTTTATTGGGTAATGTTTGATCAGCTTCTATCTGTCAGAAAATGAGTCGCAGGTATTTATGTCTTCTAGCACTAAACATCGTTGATGGGAATACCACACCTTGAGGAAATGCAAATTTTCTCTCAGGGCACTCCAAATGTTTTGCATAGAATCTCTGAAACTGACAGCAACAAATCACAGGCAAAAAGAAACAATATTAATCAATTTCACCTGTATAGAAGACAGCTGGCAGCTCACTCTTACTCATGATGTGTGACGTTAACATCTGGGGCCCAGTCAAAAATAATGAATTAGCCTATTCATCTTGAAAGTCCTACTTATCACAAACTTTTCCCCCATCAGACCCTATAAGATAAAGTGATTTGTCATCCCTGCATGCTGTTTTGGCTTACAGTGTTTTACCTGGAAGGTAGTGGTACTAAGTGTATTTTCCCTTCTATACATTTGTTGGATAAAATACTACCAAAGAAGCCTCTTTAAATTTGAATTCAGAATGCACTACAATGTCAATACGTAGCCAGGCCTTGTGCAAAATAAGATTGCAGAGAGCTCCTGCTTAGACTTAAGAGTCATAGACTTAAGAGTTACCCAGTTGTCGACAGCATACATTGTTGTCCCTGGAGAGAGTCCAGCTTCAAGCATCTGCATCTGCCATAATTGTCTGATGGCTGATTTAAAACTACATGACAGTCAAACAGCGAAGCAGCACCCAAATCAAGTTCTTTTAACTTCCGAGGCTCTGCTTTGGCAAAAAGATCTCCTTAAACAAACATCCTATGCTCTTCATGCCAACACATATTAAGCCTAGACCATTCAGAAAAGTAGATATGATCTGGGCTACCACACAGTATGGATTTCAGCTAGAGAGAAACCCAGCAACCCCAAATTGTCCCAGGGCTTAGATGTGCTGGTTGCTGGGAGATTAAAGTATTTTTTAACATCTTAATTTGCTGTTTAAATTCTATACTAGTTAGATTAAAACCCAAAATTGTATTTAGTCTTGTGCAGCGACATGTGTGACTGTTAAAACTCTTGAAAGTCCTGGCTGGTTGGCTTATAAATTCCAGTTTTCTTCCAATACAACTCATTGTGTCTACATGCAACAAAGTCTTAAGAGTTTAATTTACTAGACGCGTAGTTTACTTTGTCTCTTCAGACATACCTCACGTTTCAATTATACTTCCATCTTCGTCATAAGTGTCAGCTGTTGTACTCAGAGGCAGTATCATCAGTCAAAATAATGACGAGTCATTATTATTTTACTTCTGGCGGCTGATCACTGGAGAATGTTGCTCCAAGTGGAGAATTTTGTAGTTTTGTGCATGATTTCTTATTACTTAATTCTTGAAAACAATGCCACAGAGAGCTGTTCCAGGTGGAAAATGGCAAGCTGGATGGGTTTCAGTGATCTGCACACAAACCCCTTCAACTAGATTCTTTTCATGCTGTGCTGTCACACTGAAACCAAGTTTTCCAAATTTGCTCTGATCCAGCCACGTGGTTGTAGAGAACAGGGATTGTATGCTCAAAAGTTCATACATAATCTGAAACACTCACAGTGTAATTAATAGCTATCATAATGTCACAGTTCAAGATTATAACCAGGTTCATGCAAAAGAGCTGTGGCAGGATATTCAGGAAATGGTCCAAGCCTGATTTGGGCTTCAGTCTCTCAAGTCTTTGCAGAGAACAGAGGCTTACTCTGCTTTACTAAGGGATTAAATTCTTACTCAATTCTCTCTTTTGAGAGAGAAAAATGACTCAGACAACCAAATCTCAACTCTGCTGTGCTTTTGTGGAGAGCACATGCTTCAATGTCAAATGCTGACCTTCACCAAACAATGTAACGAGATTGAGAGAAAAAGATATTCGGGACGAATGACAGCAGAGACAAAAAAAGCAAAATGAAAAGAGAAGTAGATTGATAGACAAAAGATAACAGGAGAGAAAATGCATCTCGAGCTGAAACAGTTATGTAGAAGAAGCCCATGATGTGGAGAAGATAAGACTTCTTCTCTTCATAAAAACAACAATGTAAAAATGGAAATTGGAGAGCTTTGAACAGAATCTGTATCACTGCAACCACAGCTGTGTATGTGGCATAGTTTTTGCAGGCTGTACAAGAGAGAAGAAAAGTAGGTTGAAGTGCATTGAATGTGTTGTCAGAAATCCTCTTCGAGAACTCCAGATTCACGACACAAAATGAGAATAATAAGAAGGGTTTTGGTTGTGAAAACTCTCATCTACCTGCACACCTGGAACAAGAATGTAAAATAGTGTGTAAATCTCTGCTAATCATGTATGTCTCAGGAAACACTATGCTGTCAGTGACACAACAGTTTTGCAAATGTATTCTTGAAAGATAAACGGAAACAGAAGATGTTTTGTTTTGCATTAATAATTGCTTTGACCTTCTGATATTTATGTTCATTGCAAATTATAGTTTTCTTTGATCTAAAAGTGTTTTTATTTTATTTTAAACATTACAGTTCTTTCTCATCTAACATAAAATCATATCTACAACTTATCAGATTATTTAAAAAATTTATGTAAAACTGGAGTTTGACTTTTTTCAAATTATTGACGCCTGCTGGACTGCTCAGAAAAAAATGAAAGACATTAAGGATTCTACTCAGTGTTATTTGATCATGTTAAGGATCACTGGAGCTTTTACTGACCAGGTTCTTTAGAAGTACAAAAGGGATTTTTCAATTGTTCTACAGCATGTGTGTCCAAACTATTATCTAGCAACGTTTGAATAAATATGTCCACATCTAACACATCTAAATCCTCCCATCAGCATGTCACTCAGCTCTGCGGAGACGTTGTAATGAACCACTCAGGTGATTCAGAAATGTTGGAGAAGGAATTTTTTAAAAAGTTGCAAGATTGTAGTTGTCAAGGACAGGACAAGGGCAACCATAGACAACAGCAATAGTTTGCCTTGAGTTTTTGAAATTAGTAGCAGGTTGTGGTTTTGCCTCTCGAGTCCTGAAAACCTGGTCAGTTCAATAAATCTGGGTGGAACAGCTGCAGACATGCTGGCGATCTGGACACTGTCTCAAGGAGGAACAAAGTTTGGGAGGCCAGTGATAAAGAGCTGATGGATGACTAACAGGATAGTTAGAGTGGTATCAACCGACTCGAGGGGACAAATCTGCCTCCAGCTCCTTGTTGCAGACATGATTAATCACTTGAAGGTCGTTCTGACAGCCCTTGGTATAGACAGGAATGACAAACAGGAAAGGGTGAAGCTGGTTCCCTAATTTGAGTAAAGGAACAGGAAGTTGAGGAGACCAATCATTGAGTGTCTCCACATCTGAAACAGGAACTTGTGCTCCTTGACCACCTTGTCACTACAAGTACTATAGGAGAAATATTTTTAATGCCCTTACTAGGCACAAGAAACTGAGAGGGGTCCTTAAGGAACAAATTTGTGCTCAACAAATAACCAAGATGAGAAGCAGGACATGAGGGAACCTTACCCTCCAGGGACCTCCATAATTTTGGCAGGAGAAGATGAGCGAAGAGCTCATATAATGAGGCTGAGGCTTTGGAGACGTGGGATGAAGCTGAAAAGATCCTTAAATGAAGCAGGGGTTATGGAGGCAGTGGCTGAGTTAAGATGTCGCTGATTGGACCCAAGAAGACAGGTGTAATGTTTTCTGTCTGACAAGCAGAGAGATTGGTCAGACCTTCCCAGACAAAGCTGAGGTCAAACCATCAGAGGCAAAGTCTAAGTTACATTCAATATCAAACAATTTGAGAAATCTCATTAGGGCTCTCGACATGAAAAAGTGGATTTTCTTTTTCTCTTTTGGTGTTACTGTTGCTATGTTTTTAAAAAAGACCTTGTTAAAACGGTTTAACAGACGAGATAGCCACAGAACAAAAAAAAAAAAAAGAGAAATTAAATTCAGCAGAAAAAAAACACAAACATAACGATGAGTCAAAGAGAATAATATATCAGCCTCTAGTTAATAAAAAACATTGTTGAATTATTGGAAGCTTTCCAGCACTGCAGCAGAGGAAGAAGCAAAGAACAGACATGATGGGGGGGGAAAAAGAGCGAGGTGGAGAAAATTAAATAAAGCTTGAGTGTGAAAAGGAAGAGCAGAGTGATGAACAGAAGGTTTGTCTCCTGTGGGATCGTTCACACCTACAAGGTTCAGTATCCTCTGTGACTTCAGCTCCTCTGCAGGCTAACACCAACAGAGAGGAGAAATCAACCTCTGGAGGAGTGTCTGCAGAGATGAAACACAGGAAATGCCAACAGGTCCCACACTGTGGAGGTGGGAGTCTGCCACCAAAATGAATTCAAACGTGGGTTCAAGTTTCTTTCTAGCTGTTAATTCGCCTAAAATGTGTTCATTCATGTTATGTTTAATAGCCATTTTCTTAACTTTAATATCCATAATTGTATATCTCACAGTGCACAGATCAAGTACAAATCCACAACTATTTGGTATCTGCCCCTTAGGACATTTTAACTCACTGGGTCTTAATGAGAATGGCTGACATAATAGGTATGTAATGAGTCAACTATATAAAATTATGTATGTTTGTGATCAGTCAAAACTGATGTTCTACTTCTGGTCTGTATATTATTATAGTGCTTCTTGACTGGGTCTAGAGACATTGGACCAATTCCAATCCAGCCCCTTCACCCACCTCTAGCCCACTCTCAGTCCATTCACTTTGAGGGTCTGCCACATTAAGCTGCACTCTAAACCAATTAGCCCTAAGTGGGAGGGGGTTGGAAGGCCCTCCAAAGCCAAGTCTGCTTCTGTGCAGGCTCACTAACAACACTCTTCAAAAGTGCACCAATTGCTTTGTGTCTGAAAAGGACCTTACTGCACACATTTCTGAATATAAATTCCACTCTGGCCATGTGACAGACTTAGCTCTTCTGCAGCTTATGTACAAAACGGGGATGTAAAAAGACAGGCCAAAGAAGACGGTAAAGGTTTTGAATTGTGTTGTGTGTTGACCGGCAGAGATCATCAACATTCAACAATGGCATATACAATCATATAAAAATGCTCAACATGATAGATGCTTTTTTAGTTTCACACAAGTGAAAAATATATTGAAGTACAGCAGGAAAAACATTTAAACTCAATTTACTGAAAAGCCAACCCGAGTCTTATTTTTTACTACCTACTGTGGATTTTTACTTTCATTTACTTGAAACTACAATAGAGCCCTGAGCTTAATGAACCAATCTTGCTACATAAGATGTTTTTCCTTATGTAAAGAAGAAGACAATAACTGTTTGTGTGCCGAAAGCAATCATCTTGCTTTCGGCACACAAGCAAGATGATTTCACTCAATATTGACTACTGTTCTAGTGTAGACTGCAAAAACAAGAAATGTAAAGATTGGCTAATACCATAAAAATACAATTTTGCCACATGTATAGCAGGGCAAATTAGTACTTTTATTAGAAAATTTGTTTCTGATTGGCCTGTTCACATAAAATCCACAATGAATGTCTGCAGTAAACCACGTAATGCACACATAACGAATGTAAAGAAAATCAGTCCATAAAAAAGTTATGTGTGATAAAATTATATTAGACAGGAACTAAGTATCTGAGAAAATAAGAAATCATGAAATTAAGAAATCCTGAGGAAGAGGAGGAGTAAAAAGGCATAGGATATAAGTGCAGATTAAGTGGTTTATTCCTATTATTGACCAAAGTCTAGAAAAATATACCCCATATACATTTCTGCTTATTTTTTAAGATGTTTTAGTGAATTTACTAAATACTTATTTCCTGTGCCACTATTTTTATTTTGGTAATATCTGATCATCAGTATTACATATGTTTCCTAGAAAACTGAATTACTTCCAGTGACATTTTAATTTATTGAATGATAAAGACAAGCAATTAAGATGTGGGACATCCCAGTAAAACAAACTCACTAGACAATTAAAGATGTGCTTATGGTCTTTTTTTGGGGGGTTTTTTCTGGATTTTTTTTTCTGTTTTTATCATTTCTTTCATCATAAGATTAGATTAAGTCTGATTTTTGCAGAAGTGTAACTTGGAATACAGTGCATGTTATTACATTAAATAATGCTATAGTAAGATTTTCAATAAAAGAAGGCAGTGAATCTGATCTAGGACAGAGACCATATTGCAAAACTTTGGATTTTAAACCAAGGCTAATATTGTGAAAGAAAAAGTTCTCAAAATTTCTACCAATAAACTGTGGAGAACCTCTGCAAGTCTGTGCTCATAAGTCTGATGGCCACACCCTCTTGCCAATTAAGGTCGATAAAACACTGTTGCCTTGGCAGTGCCTAAAGTCTAATACTTCCCTGAAGTCAGTGGAGATATACAACTCTCAAGATTAAATGGAGATCTGCAGATGAGGCAATGAAAAAAGGTTGGGAAAAAAACCTGCCACAAAGCTGCAATAAAGACATCCTGCAATCCATTTAAGCGTTACAAGAGGGATGACAGAAGGTTTCTATTGCAAGACAAAGCAAAGGACTAGCAATACCAAAGCTTTGTTCATCTCTTTCAACTGATTCCTTTTGCAAACATGTTTTCTTTGAGACTCACATTCCTTAGTTGACACTAAACTTTGTCCTTTCTTGTTTAGACTGTTTGTTTAGACCACATCACACAGTAGTGTGTCAGGAGGGATAAGTAATGCTTTGATAAGTTGCATTTACCTTTGCCTTTTGTCATTACTTGTTAAATTTTTAGAACCAACCAAAAAAGAGACATATTAAATAAGATGAAGAAAACTAAAATATTTGAAGCAAAATAGTGAAAGAGTATTAGTCTCACGCTGATGTCACACTGGAATTTCTAAAACTACCTATTCAAGAGCAATCCATCAATCAACAAAATACATATAGTATAAGTAGTGAATAGGTTCAGTATATAGAGTAAGGTGTAGTTATTTGGTTACTCATTTACTTAAACCCCTGGCGAACTTGCAAAATCCCTTTTTAATTATGCCCCGTTTTTCTACTGCCCTCCCTTTACATTTTGCATGCAATTAATGCTGCTATTAACTGAATGTTTTTTCCTCTTTCAGATAATATATACTTGGCCCAGTAATTCTCATCTATAATCATGTTGGTCATTTAGTGTTTTAATTGCATTCCAAATTGTACTAACTGGATAAAAAGCCAAGCTGAACAAGTGAACTAAAGAGAACTTCCTTTCATTATCTAGATAGAAAGCAAGACTGGTAATTTTAAATTTTAAAACTCAGTTCTTCATACATTTTAAACATTCCAAGACTTTCTGTTTTGGAAAACACCAGAGGGTTTGTGAGAAGAAACCATCCCTTGTGATTGGAGAACCTGACAAATCTGCTACAAAAACTCAAAGGAGAAGAGTTGTCATATTTTTGATTAATAAAATATATAAAATATTTTCTCTGGTTTCTCAGATTTGTCATTGATTCACCACACTGTGTCAGCTTAAATTCAAGGCTCGCTATGGCATTAGAATGCCAATTGTGTCCAGGCTGATTCACTAGCTTTCTCATAAATATTGATTTAAGGTCTTTTGTGCAATCATACATTTCATAATACATATTAAATTAATGTGAGGTTAAACAAGAGACCCCATCAACATGCATCATCTTCTCTTTATCTGTCTCAATCTTGCCTCTGTCCCCATCTTTCGTTTTTTACATAAGAAATAAAACAATGATTGACAGCAGGCTTTGTTTTGCCCTCCAATTTGTCTGACCCATGGCAACCTGTCGCCAGCAAGAGGCTAAGAGTCAAGAAAAAAGGCCAGCAACTTGGGCAAAACGTTAATCAGGCTGTTGCTAAAATTAAAACATGGCTCTGTCCGTTGTCAGTGACAGGATCATTCTTGTCTCTTGGGGAGGTGTTAAATGCTGGTGGGCACCCGAATGGCCAAAACCTTCCCTTCTCTTCTGTCACCGTCACTCTACATCACTGTCTGAGCTTTTGTCTGTCTGCCTGTGAGGTTTGTTTTTTTTTAATCTTCTGTATGCTGTTTTTATTAATGTGACCAGCTCTGTTTCACCACCTTACTTATTCCTTTCTTTTTTGTTTTGTGAAATAGTGAGAGCTGCTGGAGGACAATGTTTCAGAGTACTGGAAGTGAATATAGTACAGGTATTATGCATACATTGTAACGTTGGCTTGACGATGCATATGAGCTTTCACTCTGCATATAGTTCACTGTATTGTCTGCACCTCCTTATCCCTCTCCTCTAGCACAGTTTTGTTTCCTTGGCAACACACCTCCAACACTCTGTGGATGTGACTTGTGACCGACCCGTAGGGACGCAAAAGCCTCCCAGATTGGCAGTAAATGTAGATTTTTAGCTTGATGTCAGGGACCCTCCAAGGTGAAGGTAAAGCATTTACCATAAAGACATTCTACTAAACAATACAGACGATCAGGCATAAAATTATGACCTCTGAAAGGTGAAATGAGTTGCAGTGATTGTCTTTTCATTTTGGCACCTGTTAGTAGGTGGTAGAGGGTATATTTGAATGCAAATTAACATTTTGCTTTTAAAGTTGATGTTGGAAGCATGAAAAATGTTGCAAAGAAAGTGTAAGAATTTCAGTAGGTTTGTAAGGGCATAACTGTGATGGTAAGGAAGTGGGTCAGAGCATCTCCAAAGCTGCTGCCCTTGTGGGATGTTTCTAGTCTGCAGTGGTCTGTATCTACCAAATGTAGCCCAAGGATGGAAAGGCAGTGAACTCATGTATCATGAATGTGGTTCATTTGGTCCACTTTAACAGACAAAGACGTTATCCCGGGTTCTAATAAATTGTCAGAATACAGTGCATTGCAGTTGGTTGCATTTGGGCTACCGTAGACACAAACCAAGGTACAAATGCTAGTCACAATCTTTCCTAATTAATGTATGTGGATCAGTGATCTTTATGATCTCACAAGCTCAATGCAAAAGAAATTAACAAAACATTTTTTTTCTCTTCAGCTGTTTGAGTAATGCTATAACAAATTGTTCAACAATTACCAAAAAAGGAGAAGACTGGTGCTTTTTAAAATCAACCCCACTATAATAAATTTAGAGACTTTTTAATTTTTTTTGGAGGGGTGTTCATGAAGCTAAAGAGCACAATCTGCTGATTCCAGCTCTGAACAAATTTTACATGTTTTAACCATAACACCACACCCTCTAAATGTTTTATAACATCTTGAATTATTGTGGAGTTGGTTCAGACTTTCTTGGAACAAAAACGCTAGAGAAATCTGATCTGCAAGCAAAATCTCTGAGCTCAGAAAGAGAAAAAAAATAAATAATCAAATCGTAGAATGGTCAAGGAAGAAAAAAACAAAACAAAACAGGAAATGCACTCTTAACAGCCTTAAGAAAACTCCATCCATTGATGTTTCTATACATTCTTTTTCCTCATCGAAGGGATTGTGCGAGTCTCCAGAAGTCAGTGGGGAAACAAATAACCAGTCTAACATATGACAAAGCAATTTCTATTGACAGGTAACCTAACATGCATGTTTTAAACTGATAGAGTCTCTATTATCCAGGCATCCAGAAATTTAGGTATGTCTCTACACAGGCAGCTGCAGCTCAAAGAAATTCAGTACTTTTTGACTCACTCCCTGTTTGCAATCTTGTAATCAGTCTGTAAGGCACTGAATGTCCCTAACCTTAAGTCTATTTCAGAGTTACTTGTCAAATATGATCTATATAAACCCATCAGGTCATCTGAGCCTTGTTCACTCAGTTCTCAGAACTGGAACTAAACAAGAGAAATGGCATTCAGGTTGTCCTTAGCTCTGGAACAAACGCCCATAAAATCTGAGATGTGCAGAAATTCTTAGCGCCTTTAAACAGGATTGAAAACTTGGTTGTTAGCTGCAACATTTCCATAACGGTAAAACATTACTTTATCAGTTCATGTTTATTACATCAGATTATTATGTTTTTATGTGTTTCAATTAAGGTAAAGTTGAAATTTCACCACTATTCTTAATGTACATTTCTTTACCTCCCTTGCTTTATATAGTATCACATAGAACGACTAGCTCCAGCCATGTTTTATGTATCTTATGTATTGTATTTATATGCCTTTTTCCTGAGTTACATCTTTATTTTCTTTTATTTACTCTTCTTTACAGCACCTTGGTCCTCTGGGGTTGTTTAATGTGCTTCATAATTTAAGCTGGATTTGCATAACAAAGACACAATATGAATACAAATACTGAAGTTGCATATACAAGACCATGTGCTGTTCTCTGTCTGTTTTCATTTAAAAGATTCGATACTTCATCAAACAGTCGAGCATTAATTTACACATTTGTGTTTGGAGGTGTTTGATGCATAATATTCCATTCCTTCCCCTATACAGAAGTCAGACGAAAACACACAGACTCTGGTGTGTCAAATGAAAACATGCAGAGGTTTGCTGAGCAAAGTGAGCTATATGACAATCTGACAACCTTGCATCTTCAAGTTGCTGTAGCATTAAATATTTACAGCCAGGGCTAATTAGAGGAGGTATACAGAGGAAAGCACACACAAATATGCATTCACACATTCTCACAGCAAAAAAAAATCCTGCACTGATGCTCTCCGCAGCACTCACACAACAAGCCTTCCACTGAACCTCTGCTTTTTCTAAAAGCACACATCTTCACTCCTTTTGAATAGATGGAGATTGGAAACCCTCTTAATTAATGACACACACTTCTTCACTGCCCACTCAGACTGTGACTTATTCCTGTTTAATGAGACCTGCAGACAGCTTCTGAACTTAACCTCTGTTGCTAAACTGGTTGATGAAAGGAGATAATAATGCATTATAATAAGCACACACCTAACTATGTGAAGGATTTGGGTTGGCCTTATTTTTGCTGGGGGAAAATATAAAAGGTTTGCAGAACACACATTTATTCAGACTTTATTTGTCCTGGGGATATTTAAATCACTCAATATTTGACTTGAGTGCATTGGGATTCATTTAAAAGGCAGCTGGATCATCCTAAGATTTAAGTGGTTTGGAAGGCCACAGCCACCTGAGAATCAGTCTTACCAGGTATCAAGTTATTTCTGTTTTAGCCACTTGAGAACTCTCTTTTGACTAAATCAGCCTTTAAACGCATAGCTACAGGTGAGATAGCTTCTTTCTTACTCCCTAGCATTCTTTGGAGAATAAAAAAAAAAGTGATCAGAACCGAGTACGCATATTTTCTTACTTGCCCCTTACCTACCTCTATGTACACATGTGAACATGCCTGAATACATGTACATACATTACACATGCATTCATTTGAACAGCAATATCTGCTAATGCTGCATTTATATTGATTTCATTATACTATACACTAGAACAGCTCGACATATTTATGAACTTTTTAACCCAATAAAATAAATTATACATTATTTTGTCATTTTGGGTTTGTGCAAAGTTCTGTACATGTCATGTACCATAGGTATGAGGCATCTCCTAAATGACAAAACAAAACAAAAACCAATACTTCAAATGTATCTTTTCATCTCACCACAATGCATATGAAATGTATTGTTTATTTTTTTCTTAATTATCTTATCCATTTATGTCTTACTTCATGTCCTGTGTCAGTGAGTAAATGTGAGTTACTATATTTGTTTCTTTAAGCGTGTTTTTCAAACTCTATGTCGCAGGCTAACTTCTTGAGTGAAGGTAAAGTCACAACATAAGGTACCATTGATTTAAAGGAGATTTTGCTGGGCCTGTTGCCTCTAAACATTATAGGCATTAAAAATTTAGATGAAATATTTAAAAAATACTTAGAATAAAAATGACTGTATAGAAAAAAATTGCTTCCGATTCAGTGACGTAGACCGGTTGCAAAAAATGTATCTGCGGAAAATATTTGTTGTCGACAGAAAAATTGCATACAGTTACCATTCTTTAGAGGTATATGTCCTGTTAGATTTCTATTTGTTTGCCAGAAATTGTATTGGCAACTCAAAGAGGTTGAATCTTATCCAAAACCTTAGAATGCATCAAATAGAGCAAAAGTTATAATCCAGTAAAAAGCCATCACATTTTCAGGGAAAATAAAATGAGAAGTTTGAGAGAAGGTGTTTGCCCAAAGTAGTGGTGCTAACATTAATGCTTGTAGACAGGGAAGGAGACTGAAAAAACAGGCATGTCAATGGCGAGACGCTCTTCATTAATCACATATGTCAGTGAGAAGAAGGGCTGCAATTTTACTTGGCTGCATGGCAGTGGGTAAATAGTCACCAGAATCTCCAGCTCTGATGGAGATGTGCTGATTACTGCTCTCTGTTTGATTGTCACTTCCAAGTCCCAAGTATGCTGGTAATAAAGAGTTGAGGTTTTGTCAGCTAACAACTACTGAATAAACCTTTACTAACCTGTATTACAAAAAAACCCAACAGTCACAAACTGTAGAAATTTTTAATCCATGTGTAACGATTGATCAAAGGCAATATTATATTTAGCAAGGCAACTTGGATATCACATCAATTTGGTCAGAGGTTTCCTCCATAGGCTGTTTGAGCATCATCTGGACATACAGCCTGAGATCATACATCTTTCACTGCCTTATTGAGATAACTAGTTGCTCCAGCATGTCCTGGGACTCCTCCCAGTGAGTTATGCCCTGAGTTTCTCACCAGGGCGGCACAGGAGGCGTTCCGGCCAGATGCCCGAACCACCTTAACTGGGTTTTCCCGATGTGGAGAAAAGGGTAATCCACTTTGAGCCCCTTTTGGATGACTGAACTTCTCACTATCTCTAAACGAGAGCCCAGCCACCCTGCAGAGGAAGATCATTATGGCCACTTGTATCTGCAATCTCATTCTTTAGCTCCCCTAGAATCTTCCTGTAGTTCTTCACTAGATTGGCACATCCTCCTAAGTATGCAACTCCACTCACAGTGTAGTCTCCACTCTCATAAAAAGAGTCAACGATCCTCTTTCTGAAGTTCAGACAGACCTTTTTTTTTTGCATAATAAATTTGCTTCTTACCAAAGGCCTCAAAGTAGTGTAAGTGTTCAAGTGGCCCTGGAAATGCTAAACAGAGTTCCCTATTCAAGAATAAATGCTGATTGATAACTTAAGTGTCACATAAAAGTGAATTGAATGTTCAGGTGTGGTTTTCAAGCTAATTGAATGGTCAAATCTAACATGGAAGCACAGACAACACAGGAAGGAATGTTTTTGGTCTCGTCATTTTTCAGTTTTTTTGTTACTATTCAACGTATCAATACAATATAGTGATCAAACATTGTGGCTATTTTGTTTTTGTTCTATTGGAACCAATACAAATGTGAACAGTTTTTATTATGATCATCTGAATGGAAATCTTAAGTTTTGTGTGATCTCATCGGGGTGGTAATAATTCTGACCTTAGCTTTATGTACTCATTCCACATTAAGACGGCAGTGCTTCAGAGGTAATGGATGTGAATGACAAAATTTATCTTAACTGATAAAAAGTATATAGACAATATGAACTGAACACCAAGCAAAGAAAACTTTCAATCCTTGTAATGATTCATATTTTCTGATCTCTGGCACTTCAGGAAAGCAGGCAATACTCTGAACACTTACAGGACAGACGGTATTAGTAAAGGCTCTCAGCACCAACCAGCTGGTTAAATGCCTGCAGTATCTGTGGGAACAACAAACCATCCTTCATATATATTGCTCCAGCCATGCTTTAAACCAACACCATGAGTCTGATCCAAAGTTATGACTTCCACGTATGCTGAAGTCAAATTACCAGGGCAAATCAAGCACTATTTATTTTTTTATGTACTGTTTATTATAGATGATTTTTTGATGTTACAACTACTGCCTAAACATTTCTAATCAGCAGTCATTTTAAGGACATTTAGTTATTTATTTTAATCATCAATTACATTTAAATAAAATATATCTTGTACATTAGTCTTACATATCTTTGTTGAGCTACATCAGTAAACTTGAACAGAAAAACAAGATGTGCATTTTCAACATGATCCATGTTTATGATAAAAATAAATAGTTCTGTTCACCAGTAGAAAATACAGGTTAAATATTTGAGAAGGAAGAAAAAACTAAGTAGCACAAAAATAGAAGATATGTGAAATAGAGGTTCGGTATGTTATTTTAATATGACTGGAAATGAGAAAACAAAAATAAATAGATAAATAAAAGCTTTGCAAGATTTTTTTCACCAGATTCTCACTCGATGTAATGAATTATCAAGTGTTCATGTCTTTGTATTCTTAGACTAAGTCAAAAAAGGAAAATAGATAGATTTAATTTGTGCCAAATGTACAATAAGTCAACCTAAATTTCAGCTAGAGTTACAGAATAACTCTAGCTGAAGCTACCACTGTGATCATCAGACACTAAACAGAAAGTACCACAAGCTAGATCCTGCAAAACATGCTGGGCAAACTCTAAATAAAACTACTAATGTGGTTAAGGAAGAAGTATTAACCAGAAGAAGAAGCAAAAGTAATGCACACTGGGTAGTGTTTGTATTAAACACAGCTGGAATGTAACAATGCCTGTTTCCTTTTTGAAGCAGGAAGCTGTGTGAGCTAAAACCAGTCAGAAAAACAAAGTTGAAGTATTGAAAGAAGACTTCCATGTTAAAAAGAAACTTGCACTGCAGGCTCAGTGGAAAACACAATGGAGGAAAAAAGGGCTGACTGGATATTATGGAGATTTGCTAAAAGTATGAAAGTTAACCAATCAGTTCCACTTGTATCAGTTCTTCTGCTCAGGTTGAATGTTTTCAGGCTGCGGCTCCATTTGCTCTGACCCGATGAGGACATGGTACCAAGAGTTTGATTTCTAATAAAAAAACTACCTTTTCAATTATAATCTATAACACTTTGGTTTTGAACTAAGTGACATTTTGGGTTCATGTTTGCTATTTTACGTTTTTCTATTTTGTCATGTTTAGATTTTGTTTTTTCTCCCCCGAGTTTACTTTGTGTTTGGTAAGTCTTTAATTTTTGGACTTTACTTCTAATAGCTTATTTTACAATCGTTAAGTTATTGCCTCATCTTTTCTTGAATTCTGAGTCTTTCTCATGTGTATTTATTTATTTTTTATGTATGGCCACCTCTCCCCCAATGCTTTATTTCACACTCCCACTCTGCTGCCCCAAAGTCAGATAACCAGACTTTTACAAGACGTACTCGGACTGGTTAGTCCTTTGTATTTGTCAAATTAACCTGCCCCTCATTTCATGGCCAACCTTTGTTTTCTCTTTGTGCATCCAATTGTAAGTCTGTTCGTCTTTTCTTATTAAAGTATTTTTATGATGTCCTTGCCTGCCTCGTGACTGTAGTTAGATAATTGTTTTGACCATGTCTTAAAATGTGTTGCCTAAATATACCATCCTTTTTCTTTTGACAATGTAGAATACTGTCCTCCATGTTGCAATCTCATAAAAAAAAGACATCAGTTATTTATTTCATCTAAAGTTATGTTAAGAAACTCATTAGAAGGCTTAAAAATCCCCAAAATTATATACACCAGTGATGTGTGGTTAGGGGAGGCAAGTGAGGCAAAGTCTCACCTGTCATCATGGAAAAATAATGATGATAAATCATTTATATTGCTAGTTTCACCCTGTGGTTTGTACTATAAAGTACCTATTTTTTATTTAGCTTAACCAATTCTGATAATTTGTTTCCTCAAAATCGCAGAATTTTTGCATTTTCCCATTCAAATACTCGGAAACAAAGCCGGTGAGGCAGCAGCGAGCTGAGCCTCACCTGGGATTGATCAACCTCTCGCTAACTGCACTGGATGCCATTCTAAGAGAGCATGCTCCTCCTGTCTCTACGTCGCCAATGAAATGGCTGAGAAACATTTAATATATGAACTGATTTTCCATAATTTAGCTTATGTATATAATGTACAGTGTTTTTTGTCACCAACTGTGTGTGTAACGTGTTTTGTGTGCTGAGGAGCGATCAGAAACCAGAGAACAGATTCGAGGTGAGGCAAGCAGTTCTCTTGCCTCATGGCAGGGGGCGCTCTTGATCCCAGACATTATGACTCCACAACTGCAGAGTAAGAGACAGAAACAGCGAGCTAGCCATGGAGCTAGCCATGGAGCTAGCCATGGAGCTAGCCATGGAGCTAGCCATACAGTCAAGTGCAGCCATATATTTATAGTTTTCTCCTTTTACCACAGCCATCACTTATTAATAATCACAAATAAGCATTTAGCCTACAACCATACTACTGCAACAGACTGAATCTTCTGCTTTTTGTGTGGAAAATATTTGAGTGTTTTTTTTGTTTTTTTCGTTGTTGTCAGTTGCTATGGCAACGAGCGTAGCTGAACTGATACAGAGAACGAGAAAGACGTGATTTTGAGTTGTAATTTAACGGTTTTGTTATATTTAACTTTGTTGTATCTTTTATTCACCAACGTTCTTTCCCGTGCTTTTCAAGCTTCTCTCTCGTGAATCATCTTGTGATAATAAACTTATATTACTTGGTGTCTCCTATCTTTACATTCATCTTCCTTTGCTGAAGCTTCAGCATTAATAACTTTGGGATAAAATATTACTGCAGGTGAACTGGCAAATGTTAAAGTAGACCCTGGGGGTGGGGGGATTATAAAGCCCCAAATGCACACCCTCCTACTTACGCTTCTGAGATCCTAACTTATGCTTTCTCCTGGTGTAATTATCCAAACCAGTCAGACATCATGCCATTAACTGCCAGCCCCTGTATCTACTACACATGCACAATCATCATTGCGATGTCACCCACCCACACGCCCCCACACTGACACAATTTTCGCATCACAATCAAAACAGCTGCAGGAGCCCAGTTTGGTTATAGAGTGTAAAAGTAAATTTTATGCTCATCATCTATTTATAAACTCTTTATTTTGCCACTTCTGCCCCACATCTATCCCTCATCTAAATGCCACTGCACTATTGTTTGTTGTTAATAAAACAAAAGAATAAAGAGCCTCATACAAAAAAGTTAGCTTGAACTAGTCCCCTACGCACACAGAGCGAGAGAGAGACACAGAGCGAGAAGATAGTTGTGTGCCTCGTCATGCCATTCAAACATGGATCATGAAGAAATACCCAGAAGGATCATCATTAATGGAATTATGGGTACAACATGGGACCAAAAGGTAATTTTGAAAAGACATATTGACAAAGCATTTCTATCCCGAGGGCCTTATGACTTCAATGCCATGCCTAATGATGCAATGTGATGAAGGATTTTTAGAACATGAAACCATAATACGGGTATATGTCTTCGCCACATTCACATACAGTAACCATTCATTGGAAATAGATGGAGAGTTTTGTCTGAAACCTTGAAGGACCTAATCTTGAAGTGCACTATAAAACCATTGCTGTCCAAAGTAGAAATGTGTGCTTGTAATAAAACTATAGAATGCAGAATATCATGCAACAAGCAACAGATGTGTCAAGCATTACAAAAAAAAGAAGGCTTAGGCTCACCCACTGAATCCATTTATGCAAATGATTTCTTTTACAGAGTGAAATGATGCTACTGCAGTAAAGGATGTATTTTTATTTACATCTTTTATTTTTGGTTTGATTTGTGTAAATAATTATGTAAGTGTTATCTACCTGTTGAACTGAGCTCTTAATATTTTATTTTATTACTTGCAACTAAAAGTAACAGAATGAGGTGGAGATGTCTGCATGAGTCCGTTCATGCGGACTCATGCAGAACAAAAAGAAGTAATTTAAAACAAAGAACAAAAATGTGAGAATGACTGTAAAAAGAAAAGGTTTCACTTGATCTTATTTAATCACTCTATCAATTTTTAGAGAAACAACTATTCTTGCTGAAGGAGGTTTAATAACTTCTGTAAGAACTAGTAAAATATTTACTCTCCAAACTTTGCTTTTCTTGCATTTGCTGATCTCACTGTCATTTTCGCTGTGCTACATAAAATATAGGTTTGTTAAAACATCCTCCCTCCTTTCTCTTTCTTCTTTCGTTGACCCAACAAAAAGACAGGAACTCCTTGAAAGAGCTATGCATAAATTATGTGCTTGCCTCCATGCCGTCTTTCTCTTGCAACCTGCTTTAGCTTACACTGTATGTAATCCTTTTTCGGTTAGCTCTACATGCTAGAGAATAACAAACCAGGTCCTTGATATGCTGCAGAAGCGATATCAGGGATCATGGCAGGTGATGAAAGACTGATTCATCAAAAAATAAAAGGGTTGCTAGTTCAAGAAAGAGAAAAACAGATGGAGACAGATATCCTCTGGGAGACAATGAAGGATGTGAAGGAGAAAACTTCTATTCACTAAGCGGTTGGAAAACTGAGAAAGAGATGATATAGGGGCAAGTGAGAAAGATAGACTTCAAAATGTACATACTGAGTGTGACTGAATTTTAACGTTCCTAAAAGTTTGCTTTCCTGTGCTGACATGTTTAACCTTTCTAGAGTGCAGAAGGACATTCTAAATTAGGCAAAACAAAGTTACATTTTGAAGAGTGAGTGATTTTGTTTTTGAACATTAAACTATTAAATGTGAAAATCTTTGTGATATCTACTGCACACATTTAAACCTATGCTCAATACTTAGCATTTCCACTGAAAAAGCCTGCATGGCTTGAGTCTGTGGCACCCTACTCGCAAATTCTGACAATATACATTTGTTTTTCTATGTGAGACTTTTGGAACCAATTTATGGTGATATACACTGTCGAATAACTTCCTTGTTCCTTTATCTCTATTATATTCCTACAGTAGCCAGTAATCAGCAAAGTGAACACACTGAATGTCTGAAGTGCATTGCAAGCATCAGGTTAAGGTTCTGACAACTGCATTTGTAGCATTTGTTGGTTTATTGTGTTAGTATGACAGCTCAACAACAAGCATGTGTTTTGGACAGACTTTCATTTTTAATGTAGCCTATTTTTGTATGTATGTCTGCCTTGTAACTGTATTTAAGTATGTTAAATCTGAGACTCTTTTACATTTCAGTGACGTTCACCATGAAGAGAGACGGTGCATCTAATACTCAGTGTGTGTCATGTGAACTGCTCTGCCTGCTGTGCCCACATGCAGACATCCATCTATACTGGAAAGAGCTGTGCAAGGGTTCAGCAGAAAGAGTCGTAATTGAATTTCACAATGTTTAAGAATAGTATTACGCTTATAAAGTAAGACGCTAGTAGCGCAAGAAACTACTTTTTCTTTCTGGTTTGTCCAGACATTATTAACTGGAACAGCTCTGAAGTATGCTACAAACCAAATGTTCAAAAAGTCAGATAAAACAGAGATTTCCTCTACCATTATGTTAGAAGAAATAGAAATTGTTCCACAGAGGGGAATTTCAGGTAAACCAGCAGTAAGGTTCAGGGCAGATGGAAGCATATCTGTTTACACAGAGGTGACAGATCTGTAGAGCTGACAAAAAATTCTGAAAGGGGAATCCCAGATAAACCTGATCTCTAGAGTATGGCTTTTTTTTACAGCAGCCAAAATGTTGCAGCAGCTATTTATTTACTTCTGGTGAAAGTCCATAGTCACAAATGAGTTTAGGAAATTAGTCAGACTTTAAACATCCATTCATTTCCAAATAAAAATAGAAGATCAATAACTGTATATTATTACAATTATTACTCATATAGAATATGTTTGTTTTAAATTAGTTCCTTTTTGGCTTATGACAAAGTAAAGTCGCACAATTTATAACACATGGAGAATGACAGATGTATGTTTGTTCTGAAACACAAAGCAGTGCCAAAAAGCTGCCACTTCTTAATCTGGTTTACAATGATTACAATATAGTTGAGTTTACTTTATGAGAGTTATGTTATGTATTGTATTGCTGTAAAGTTGTTTTGTCAACCTGCCTCAATCTAGGTTCAAAGGCACCTTTAACATTTTTCGGGAGCCCTGTTAGAAGTATGACATACAAAAAAACACTTTTACGACAAATGGATTTAAATTAATATTTTACCTCACGGACCAAAATATTAAGAATAAAGAAACCAATATGTGACAGAAGGAAAATTGTAAAGGAAACTGACAGAAAAATAAATAGACAGAATATAATTGAGTTTCCCATCAGAATATGAATTAGAAGAAACATAAAAAAGAAAAGGGAGGAAAAACGAGGAAGACACTAGCATTGAGTTTTGAGTATAGCCTGTATTGCAGTGGAAAAATGTCCTTCAGCGTGAAACTGAAGATAAGCATAGATTACAGGAGTACAGGAAGCAGATTACAGGAGCAGGGGCAGTGAGGCAGACACAAAGCTGGATTACAGGAAGGTCTGAAACCTGAACATAGACGCAGATGCATGCACAGCAGGGAGAGCACAGAAAACAACTCCTTTTACTCCTGTACCATTTCACTTTCTGCTTTCTTTCGCCTCATCTGATACTTTTGCCATCTCATTTATGTGTTTGTATGCTTTTTCTCCCCAAATTGCACTTTTTTGTTTTCTAGACTATCCTGATAAAAAACAAAACATATTCTTTTACTGCATTTTTGTATGTTATCTATGACCAGGGAAGCACAGCTGCAATTTTAAAATGCCCTTTTAAAAGTCACTATTTCACAAAGTTCAAAGCAATAAGCCAGGATTAGGCAAGTCAGACTGGCCTTATAATAAATTCCGACTGGCCTTATAAAAGATATTTTATTTGTGCTTGGTACAGTTGTGCTTTGGAAACCAGCTGGGTTTGTGAATTTAGCATGACCAGAAGTTGTCTTCTGATAATACTATTACAGGTTTGGCAGGTATTATGTTGCTGCAGGATGGCATTGTTGCTTGTCAAATGATTTCAGTCTCTAACTTCACATATATGATTTGAGATAAAAGTGACCTGAATTGTTCACTTTCTGAAATAACTGTCCTTTTGATTTGTACTGTTGAATGCGTTTTCATTAGTACATACAGAGAGTCTGCACTGTACAGCATGGGATTAATTCATGTTATTAATGCTCCAAATAAACCATAGCTTTGTTTGCACCATGCAGTTTTTTTTCCCACTTGTCACTAATGTTTGTGGCAGTCTGATCTTGTCATCAAATTATGTATGTTACTGTGACAGACGCACAGACAAACGGTACTGGAATGTTGTTTACTTAAAGCTGTTCAACTTCCTTAGCTACAGTGTAAAAGGGTTTATAAGCTAATGATGATAAAATGTAGCTGCAACATGAAGTGGTCACATAGAAGGAATATAGCACAGATTATTTTTTTCTTCTGTAATACTTTCTTTGTGATTTTTTTTTTTTTCAAAAATAAACATTCTAAATCTGTATATTAGCTGGTGTTTTTTTAAATTCAATATCGTAAAATGCAACTACAGCATCATAGAGCTACACAATCTGACATTAGAAATCTAGTGAGGTTTCTTTAAGCAGCACAGGTGGAGATGAAGGAAACTGTGTTTTCCCCTGAAGGATTAGACAGAAAGCATATGTGCTCAGTGCAAAGAACACTTAATGAGGCAAACTGCAATGCTTGACACCTTTTGTACAAACTTGTTGCCCTCCATGCTTCTAAAGAGTGCAGCATTTGACAAGTACTTGAGATCTTGTTGAGATAAATTATATTTGTGCATATATATATATACACACACACATGCAATACACCATAAAAACCTTCAAAACATATATCACTACTTGCATAATATCACCTAAGTACAAAAAAATCAAATTAAATCATTTAAAAGATTTTAAATCTAACTCAAACACTGCAGTTCACAAGAAGTCATTTCAGGACATGCCACATGAAAATGTCATGTCCCTTGAGCAAGCCCTTGGAAATGAACAAAAATCACAGACTAGGCTTCAATCTACATACAATCCATCTAATTTCAGTCTACTGATGCAGGGATAGTATTGAATTCCCTTAAATCTACCATTTGTGCAGTTCTACAAATTTGTCACTAGTTCTGTTGAGATGCAACCTTCACCTCACCTTTAGCCAAAGCAGCAGATGTTAGCATTTGAGACACATTGGTATGTGAATATGATGGTAATATATGACTTCCTGGGGGAAAGCTGTGTTTGTGTTGGAGGCCGGCAAGACTTTTCTGTGGCGGGAAGGATCAACGGATAGATGAGGGCTCAGCTGGTCTGACCGCTGGCACAGATCGGAGGGAGAATGGAAACACAAAGAGCAGATGGAAGGATCACAGAGGATGGGAAGGAGAGAAGAAGAAAAAGGCAGGGGAAGAAAATGGGCACTCATCCCCTCACTCAGCTGTGTCTCTTGGCTCCGCCCACTTTTCTGTAATTACTTTCTTAAGTTTAGCATTAAGAAAGTAAGTTGCACTGTAAATTAATTTTATTTTATAATCATAATAAAACGACCAACAGTTTCCAGAGCCACTCTGATGTTGAATGATGACATAAGCTGAAGTTAACTTTGGGGCTCTCCTCCAGTTGAGCTCACTAAGTTTAACATTTCCAATTACCTCATTACTATGCCTAAATTTTGCCTTCTAACTAAATGGTAAATGGACTGAACATATATAGCGCTTTTCCAGTCATTTTGACCACTCAAAGCGCTTTTACACTAGAGTCACATTCACCCACTCGCACACACATTTATACACCGATACGCAGATAAGTAGGCAATTTGGGATTAAGCGCCTTGCCCAGAGGCACATTGACATGTAGCAGGAGGAAGCTGGAATCAAACCTACAACCTTCCAATCGCAAGGCGACTACTCTACCATACAGCCACAGTCGCCCCAACTATAACACATTTGGAGCATAGAGAAGTAATAATAAATTAGATTGAGCTCCACACCTTGTTTCTGCAACGCATAAATGCTAATGACAGTGTCCTATAAAGTACTCACCCTGTTTTAAGACACTTAAATACATTCACATGCACAAAGGTGGACTTTCATCTGCGGTACTGTCAGGCAGGTTTTAGCATGGAAACAAATAATGACACGTCTCAGGCCAGATGGGTTTTTTCTTTGCTTCAACATTTTTGAGCTCTGTAGGTTTTCAGCTGCCTAAAAGTGTCTGTGTGGGTGTTTGTGTTTAAAGATGAGGACTTTAACCTTTAGGCAAGTCGCCTTGTCTTTGAAGTGAACCCACTTGGTGGAAATGTGTTTTATATCAAAGTGCGAAGGCGAAAGGTTTTGTCTTTCACCAGGAGGAGTGTTCTGAAACCCTTAATGTCACCATTTCCCTCAATCTTCTTGTATTCCCTGCCAAGCTTTCTCCCCATCACTGAGGTCTCCTCAGTTTATTACTATTATTTTGTCTAGTTTTTCACGTCACTTTTTATCATTTCAAAATTTTTTGTTCTGAACACCCTACCAGCCTGACTGTTTTTCCTTGATCCCTCCACATTTTTTCTTATTTCTGTCATTTTGTCACCCCCCCTTGCACCGCTTTCTCCTTGCCCTCTTCATTCACTCTCTCTCCTCCCTGTGTGGTCAATTGACCCTGAGTAACGTAGAAGATGACAAAGTGTGAAAAGTTTCCTTAGGGCTTTAAGTGACAGCAGCAAGCAGAACAGTCATCCAGATGGTGACTGCTCTTTGCTTCGCCTGAAGGTGGCAAACTGCTCAGACTGGACTGAGCAGAAAAGGATAAACAGAAGAGAAGTGCTACATGTTTTGCAGTCAATATTCAGAGAATTTCCTAAAAATACAAAAACTTGAAACAAAGACAGGTTTGAAATAGCCATCAAGCTTTTTTTCCATTCAGTTAAGAGTAAGCATGCTTGTTTCCATTAGACACCACTGGTTAAGTCAAGTTACTTTCCCTAAAACTGTTAAGCAGGAAATATCCAATGCCATGTTTTTTTCCCCCATTACTCAAGATTTGAAGATTTGTAAGATATATTTGTCTCCAAAATATTTGTTTCATGGAATATTATTTTGTCAGAAGCAATAATATTGTGTTCTTAACTATGGTAGATTACAGGCAGACTGACAACACAGCACTTTTAATTTTCTGGGTAATGTGCCGGTCTGCTAGGTCTTCAAGTTCTGATAACATGAGTTGTTCCTCCCCTCAGGAAAATTTTACATAGATATCGCTCGATCTGCAGACTTTATCATCACTACTTTCTTCTGGAGTGGTCATTATGATTTACTGGTGTGATGTAATATTCTAATCTTCAAAGAAATTTACTTTTGTTTTTCTCTTAGCTTTAAGCAGAAAATTGTCAAGAATTTACAGAAAAAAAGTCTTGAAATATTAAGTTGTGTGTAATTGATCTGCATAATGTTTTTCTTTTTTTACTTTATAAGATGAACTAGTGGAATGAATGAATGATTTTATACCCTAATTTATTGAGATGCACATGTACATTGATGTTTGAGGTCAGTCTTCTAACCTCATTACTCTATGGCTACTTTCATTTGCATTCTCAGATCCCTTGTGCTTGCTGTTTTAAGTTAGACATTGAAATTTATTCAACTATTGTGAGATAAAGTGAAACAATTTAATTTACAGCACATGCAAAAAGTTCATGTTTGTTAGTCTGTTTCATTTCTTTGTTGTTGTGAAGCAGCTGGGTTGACATAACTTTCCTCTGCACATGAGGAAAGTGCAGTTTTGTCACAGTTGTCACAGTTTTGGTTGATCACGTCTTGTGATAGATTTTGACCACAATGATTTTGCAGCAATAATCTCTTAAAAATCTCTACCTAGCTGGGGGTAAAGGTGAGCTGATGCAAAATATCCTAATTTTAATAATGTAGTAGAATAATGAGTTGCACAGTTGGAAGCACAGTTGCATTGCAGAAAGAAGGTCCTTTGTTCGATTTCTGTCCTTCGGTCTTTCTGCATGGCGTTTGCATGTATTCCTTGTGTGTGAGTGGATTTTCCCTAGGTACTCCGGTTTCCTCTCACAGTTCAAAACCATGACTTTTAATTGGTTTATCTATTTTGCCCTCAGGTGTGATTGTGTGTGTGTGGTTGTCTCCCCTGTATCTCTGTTGTACTGTGATGAACTAACGATCTTTTCAAGGTGTAACTCGTTTCACCCAATGATCGCTGATAGGCCCCAGCCCCTCTGTCACCCTAAATGGAAAAACAGGTCTAGACAATGGATATGTTGTTGTAATGGCATCTGAGTTAGGTTCAGTATTAGACATTGTTTTACTGGAAATTAAAACATTGTAGCTTTCCTTCACAACACTAATTCTTCACAAGTAAAAAGGTAAAAACTAAATAAAAAACTACAAAACACTAGAGAAGAATTTTAAATCCCTCCTTCAAGTTAGAAGTGCAGAGTATCTTCATTCTTCTAATGTAGCAGTCAAAATGTTTGATAAAATTCACGAATCAAGATTCACGTGAAGAGGATAAAGACCTACAGAACACACTGGAAATCTTTAAGTTATTTACTACTGAACAGCTTGATCTTGTATACTGCAAATCTAGCTGTATTTAGTATCAGCTTTTCTCATTACAGTGGGACCGTGGACCTTAGGTGTTTTTATTCTCTTTGTTTTTGTGTGTCTGGTCTTTTTAAAGCTGCTGCTAAAAATGAGGAATCCATCATCTGAAACATGCAGCTCTGCCTCTCAGAAAACAGCCACTGACAGAGACGTGATTCATGGAGGAGAGTTATTCAAGCCATTAGCCTGAGCGCGCTCTCTCTCTCCCTTTCTTTCTCTCAAACATGCAGATACAGACTGAAATATAAATATACACACATACACACGCAGCACTGATTAACATACACAAGTTCAGAGGCATAAAAGAAGGTCATTGTTTAATACAAAAGAGAGGGACTCCTTGTTTAGCAAAATTATAAAACAAAATTTGTAAAACTTGGAGAATAATTAATTACAAAATCCAAACAATCAGGGCAAAATATAGGGAGATACTCAGAAAAAATGTGCATTTGGATTATTTAAGCTACTACAGGTGCCAAAACTCTAAAATATAATAATAATAATAATAATAATAATAATAATAATAATTTTTGGAAATTTCAAATGTTTTTCAAATGAAAAACATGTTTCGTTAACTAAGAAAGGACCAATAAATGTTATCATAGTGCTTTGAAAAATGCAAGAAAAGCTTCCATATTACGACATTCACAGAATGTAAACTGCAATCAATATTAATGGAACCAGCCGTAACTGGTTTGTCATTTAAAGTCTCTTTCGTATTTGTAACAAAATGTGCTATTCTATTCTTTACAACATTGGAGTATATGTTTAGGACTGGCCAGAGCATTTGGATTGAGGTCTGAAGGCAATTCAATAACTGCTTTCAAACTGCAGCCTGATGTGACCCAATTCTGATTTTTTGTCAAATCAGATTTTCTTGAATGTTTTTTCTTCTCTACATTGTGACAACACCTACCTGTTAGGTCATGAAAGTAGTGACTGTTGTGATCTTCATAGGATTTTTGTTTCCCCCTGAAAATAGTTTATTTCTGAAAAATACTAATTGCTTATCATTTACATGCTGCATTTTTACCACCAATTAATCAAGAAAAAAACTGGGGTTATATTGATGTACAAAATTTACCCATAAAAGCATTTTGAAAACAAAACTCACTTAGCATAACCATGTAAAATGGCCAAAAAATTGGGGTGCTTTTATAATACGATTGTGAATATGATTGTGTCAATCATTTCATGGTTAATAGAAAATTCTGTCTACTATTGCTCAAAAATGTTTTTGCTTTTTTGTGAAAATGCTGTTGGGCTGCCAAACAACAGGGTTTAGAGATGAAGGCACATTGAGTACTCAGATAAGCAATACCATAAAATAAAAGTTTTGTTTTCTTCTATTATTAAGACGTAAAAGTATCTGATCATGTAGTGGATATCTGGAAGTTCAGTGAAGTGAAGATAAACCAAATGAACCAGATAAACCTGCCTTAAATATTTTCCCATGAAATCTTCAGGCAAAAACCAGTGATGAAATGAATAATTTGAGGAATCACACTCAGGCTCTCCACTTCACTGATCTTTTTGAAATGATTCCCAAGCCAATGATGTTATAATCAAGAAATGCCTCTATGCGTAATTAACTAGTGATAAGAAATCCAGTTATGAAAAGATTGTCAAAAAATCACTATTAACTCATATTTTCTGAAAATTTATTACACTCCAATAATGTATGGGATGCAAAGACGTTGTCTTGTTTAATATTTAATACAGGTCCTATTTGTTTTCCTTTCGCCATAAATACAAATTTTCCAGTCATGTTATTTTCAAAGCACACAGGAATGTCGCTTTCAGTATTTTACCCCATCTAGGTGCAAACAGGAATCATCACAGCAGGAGACCCACAAATAGGAAATTTCAGTTTCCAGGACACTGGCAGATTACATTTTCAAGTAAGTCTCACAGAAGCTCATATGATTATAAACACACCCATAGTTCTCCCTTGTTTTCCCTAACTTTCTTTATCTATTCTTAAAAATAAGGATAGAAAAATTTTGACAAGCATCTCTGGTTTTATGAGAAATCAGATCAAGCCAACAGAACATCAACTGCCTGCATCCTTATATGTATCATTGATTTATCATCATGGCTACTCATCTTCTGTTAAGGCAGATTGAGTCTGATTGTCCTTTAGGGTCTATTGGATTCAATCTTTTGCCAACCTGGGTTTTGTTATAATTGACTCATGACTCCCAGATTAAATGTCAGCAACAGCACAAAGTCCTGATTCCAACATCAGCCTCGTTGTTTTGCCATTCCTTAGCCGTCTATCCTGAAGACCCCCGAGTGCATCTTCCACCAACCGCCAGACTCTGATAAGTAGCGACAGCCTTTTTTCACTCCACCCACACAAGAAATGCGAAACCAGAGGAGCAGAAAAGAGGCAGGAGATACTTAACGTCAATTCCTTCAAAGAACCCTATTGCCTTATCTTCCTCAGTTCAGTTATTGCCAAGTCCTCTTTTTCTTTGCACTTTTCCCTTTGGAAATATGCATTCTAGCTCAGTACAAAAAGTTTAGGGAGACAGCAATTTAACACTTTCCCAAAAGTACTACCACAAAGTATTTGTTCTTTATGCCACAGAGCCTTAAACTTCTTCTCTGCATTGTTATCTCCAAATGCAATCCAGCCATCAGTTAATTTGCGGTGAAATATAACAGAAAAACAAATCAGCTGTATAGAGAATGGATCAATCAAAAACTAATGCTGAAAAAAACCCTCAGCAAGACAATACCCTAAGAACTCTAAGCAAATAAACAACACATTTCCCTTTCAGTCACTCGCCTTCATTCGCAAACCTTCATGAAAGAAATGAGATTTCCCTCACAATGAGATTAAGTAAAGTCCATACACAGACCTCAGATGTCAAGCTGTTTATTTCATGCCTGAATAATACTTTTAATGAACTGAGAAATGTGAAATTGCTATGTTGCAAAGTTTGGAGTCAACGAAAGGACTAGGCATGAATAAATTAATAATTTTTCAAAAAGTGTGACAGGTCATATGCGGTGCAGTGGGTGTAGGAGAAATTGGTCAGCAGACATGCAACTAATCTAAATGTCACACTACTGGAGTATAAACCTGTTGGAACACCAGTTTTTGTCTGTGGGGATTCAAAAGAGTATTGACTGAAAAGGTCACTATAACTAAAAATGAACTGGTTTCACACATACAGAGCAGTGTTTTCATCACTGTGGAGATGTAGGGCGTAATGCAAACACTATGCTGTGGTAATCACAAGATTTTGCCTTATGAAATAAGTCCAAGTAAACCTGGCAAAGGTGAACTACACTTTCTAATTACCCCTCTTGGAAACAGATGTGCTAATTTTAACAAAAGCCACTCCTAGCAACTAGTTTTGTTCTCTTTTCTATGACCAACAATCTCTATCAAATCTGTCAATAATATTTGATCTTGTACTTGAAACAAACCTTTTTAACATCCACTGAAGATTCAAGCAAAAAATTTGGCTTGATAAACCAGAAAAGCACTGAACAAAACTATGTTAACTCCTTAAAGGTAGGAAGTGATGATGTACTGAGTTGCATCAATGCCTTTGAAAATGGTCATTTACACTTGATGGCAATATAAAAGCAGAGAAAGAGTAAGAAATAAGACCAATAATAAGAGTTTTGAGAGGCGTCTCAAAATGTACAAAAGAGAGTAATAACAGAATGTTCTACTCAAATGATAAAATGCAGTCACTGACCATGACATTACAGCTTAAGCCAGATAGGTGATATGTCTCTCCATTCAGTGTGCCAACACCAGGGGATTACACAATTAAATACCCATTTCCTGTGTTTTTTGTTTTGTTTTGTTTTTTTTTTAAATCAGTCAGGATTGTGTTTGGGCATCTGTGGTCAAAATTATTACATATTTTGACCAGCCAAATCTAAATTACACATTTCTTCTAAAATGTCTGCTGACATTTCATTCTTCTGAATTCTTAATTCAAAGAGTTCTTAAATACAAAGAGTAACTCTATACATAGCTTGATTAAATAAAGTATTTGTAATGACAATGTAATCCATCTACATCAAATAATAACAATGAATTAATACTGGTGATTTTCCAACAGGAACACACTACTGCTTTGTAGCCTCTGTGCCAGACTAACATTTAAAGAACTGAGAACACAAATTTAACTTCCTTTCGAGGTCAATAAAGTATTTTTGAATTAGAAATAAGAAAATTAAGTGGGGGAAGTTTGTCCCTTTTTTGTTTTGCTGCCCTGAAAACACACACATAGACATATATATGTATACCTACATGTATAAAATACTACATATGTTTATGTGTGAATATAAGTATAGCATTGTATAACAACACAAATAACTTAATACATAAGGTTAAAATTTTGTGGAGGAAATCCAAACATATAATTAATTTTAAACTGATAGTGTCAACATTTTTCCTGAAAAGTGAAAAGAACAAAGCAACAAACATACAAGCATCCAACTGAAAACACACTGTCTCACACACACACACACACACACACACACACACACACACACACACACACACACACACACACACACACACACACACACACAGGAGATAACAACTAGCCACAGACTAGCTACAGACTAGCTACAGACTAGAGGTAATGACTAGAGGTAATGACTAGAGGCAAAGGCAATGTTTGCTGACAAAAAAAAAAAAAAAAAAAAAAACATAAAAAAAGACACCATAAAAGAAAAATGTGTAGTGGCATCACAGAACCAACAATAAGCAGGAACATGACTAAAACCAAGATTAATTCAACAAAAACAATTATTCAAAAAGCAAATTAACAAACTCAGATATGCATATCTGATTTAGATGTTCACTGACTTGATTGTACCTGATTTAATTGACTTGCCAGTAGGAGGCTTACATACAAACAGATACACACACACGCACCACACATACACACAGACAGACACATATGTGCAGGCATATTATACATATGAACATATTCAAACTATTTCTATGTATGGTGATGGGTAGCTCAAGTCTTTTTGGTTTTGATCTGCTCTCTTTTCTTTAACATGACCTTCACGCTAATTAGCTTTGGCGACAACATTTCCCAGAAGACAACGCAGAATGTGTCTAAGCTCTCTGTGAATAGAGCGTGTAGACGAGATCTGCAGCATAGCTCCAAAGTGGGGGCTCAAATGAGGGAAACAGCCTGGAACATCTTGGGAATCCACTTATGTATGATTCAAACCATGTGACCTCAGCCCTCTTATCTCAACAAGATTCCTCTCAGTTCTGTACAGATCTGCCGTATTTTTTTCATTTTGCCTTTAACCGCCTGTTTCTTTCTGGTGCCTGTAAGGCAAAGTTATGAGTTAAGTAAATGATAAAAATAAAATCAATAAGATCTACTGATTGTGATGCAACCTGGACTAAGAATTGCACTGTGACACATGATTGTTTGCAATCACAAGCCAGTATGATAGAAAATGCTCTTAGAAACCTGCTGCTTCATGAATGTGAAGAGAAATTCTTTTGTTCGCTAAGGTAGTAAAACAGAGAAAACAAGTCAATATACTGAGGTAAAAGATTGGTGGCCCTGAAAAGCACAACAATGCATCATTCACTTTAATGGATTGCTTGCACATGTTCAAAATAAAGGTTTCAATCAATCAAATTCTACCAAGGGATTCTGGTCTTATTCCCACCGGGGCCCACAGTGCTGTGCCCTTATATTTAAAGGGTTATTTTTAGTTTTTCAATTTCAGCTCTTGCTTGGTTAACTTTATACAGCCCAACGAGCTAAAGTTTGGTTCATGCCAAAACCATATTTTTTGGATTCATAAACAGTGGATGTCAAGTCTCCATAGTAAAGTGGTGGTACTGCTGGGCTTGGGCTCCTGACCCAGGAAACCAAATTTTAAAGCAATAATTGACTGTGTTGTGTTTTAATATAAATTTGTGTTATTACTTAAAGAAAAGACTACAGTAAGCAGCATAAAGTTTAAAAATAAGAAAATAAAAAGGAAGATAACAAACAGAAAACCATACAAAGAGTAGCATTATGCCACAAACATGATAGTCATGATTTATGCTTTTCTAGTACATTTTTAATCAGCTTATCTCTATTTTGAACAAATACAATTTCTTCTACAAGGAAGAAAATCACAAGCAGTTCAATTATTTAGCCATAAATTATTTAAAAATCATACAGTATATTGAATCTTGTAATGTGTCCCTTTAAACTATTTTCTTTGAGAAGTGCAATCCACCGTTGTCCCATAAACGGTGTTCCCTACCCTGTTCGTCACGGTACTGTTGAGGTTATTGTGTTGTGTGTACAGCGTTGGAGCAGACAAACGCATAAAACATTCAGAACATTGTGCTGTGAGCGCCACTTTAGCTGTGCAAACTCTACAATTAGTCTCAGTTAGCTCACAGTGTGCCGCCTCTAAATATCAGGCACATATTCTACTTGCTAAAACAAAATTATTTTCAATAATGCATTTTTTGCACAGGTTTTGGCCATAAATGTTTCTTTTAACAACAACATGTTAAGTCAGTATTATACATTTTTAGTAAGCACATAAAGTTGCACATAACATTTTGCAAAAACCATTTTAAAGGACAAGCAAAGTCAGCTCCTAATTATTTATGTCTATACAAGTAAGTGAAATGCAATGTAGGATTTGTTTGGAGTAATGAATCAAGCTTCTGGATCAGTGGTATGTCTGAAGCCTAATTCTGAACCCTACCAACACCAAAGCATGCTGGTGCCTCTGCGATGCTCTTATATTGCTTTGCTTTGCATAGCAGTGAAGACAGGCATTTATTGTTTATGTGTTAATAAAATATAAAGGAATTATTGGAGAAAATCTTTAACAAAACTGAAGTTTGGTTGAATGTCATGTTTCAACTGTTTCAGAAGAAGCCCCAGAAGATAGTGTCAGTCTTAATCACTTGACTTGAACTTTTTCAAACATCACCACTGAGATTTGAAACAGGCAGTAGCAGATAAACTTTTGCCTATGAGGATAAGATTCCTCAGAAACTGCCTGCAGCTGGTTTCTGGATAGGAAGAACATTTACACAAGGAAATCAAAGTAATAGAGTCCTTCACAAAGTTACTGAAGAGTGGAATACTTATGGGATTGCAGCCATTAAAAGTATCATTTTGTGTTTATTTGAAGAAACCACTTTAAATAAGAGTTGTGTTGGACTTTTAAATTGATTTTGTGTGATTTATTGCCAACAGTTGTCATAAATCTAACTTGCAGTGGTGTTCATTAACTTTGGTAGCTGATTACATCCTGCATGCACATGCATAACAAAAACAAAATGAAGTATCTAGGATGTAGAAACAAAATTGACCTAATGGCTAAAAATTGTTGCTTACAGCCCAATTTCAGTGTAAGTGTGCTGTGTGAGTGCTTCGCTTTGTTTGGGTTGAAAAGAAGAGTTTATTGACAGTTTGGTGGTTATGTAATGACATTACAAAAGAAAATGTACATGTTAACTAAAGGTCGATCAGGTTTTAGCTTCAGTCAGTGACTTGAGTGGAATTATGCAACTGGCCACAAAGACAAACAAACTCAGACTCAGACCCACAACAGTCAATCTGCAGCCTGTTCTGTTTCTCACCGCCTCTGGTCCCAGACTCAGATTTCATCTTCACCAATCTTCTCTTTCTCTATTTCTGTCTCTTTCCCTCTCCTCTCTCTGTCACTGTCTCTTTCCTTTCTTCCCCTCCTCACTCCCTCCCTTCTGCTCCCCATTCTCTGTTGCCACGGCAGCAGTGCGAAGAAGAGGGAGGAGGGGGCAGTGCAGGAGCATTAGGTGGTGGTGGAGGGCAGAAAATGTCATTTCAGTCATGTTGATGAGAAACAGAGAATAGAAATGTGACACCCAGTTTGTTTGGGTTCTCATGTAGCTAATACACATTCTTGATTTGAAACTAAAAAAGAAACAGAAGCATCCAGATATCATGTGATTGGGATATAGCTGAAAATCAAAACACTAATATAACCTGTTGTATGCCCACAAATATGTGCTTTTTAGTATGCAGCTTTTACCTAATCTAAACTTGTCAAGGTTTTCTTACAGATTTTTGACCTTTATTCTGTTACTGATCCTACTGAAAACCTTAGATATAAAAAATGTTCTGTCTTTCCTGATATTTTAATTAAGGTGTTTACTGTTTTCTGGGTGTGAGTTCTAATAACTCCAATGGTCATTTATGGTGTAAGAAACTACATCTAGACATACAGACTGCTATTACAAACATATGTGAAAGAATTCATTGAGCTTCTCTGAGAAGCTGTACTGGGTTAAGATGCCAGCTGTGAAACAAATCCAGTTTGGAAATTTTCTCACTATTGAATATTCCATAGTCAATTGCTACTGGTTTTGTAAGCACTTTTTTATATTCAGCGTTTTATTTATTTTGAATATTTTATATTCAGCACTTGTAAAACTTATAAACTGGTGCAGAGGGTACCAACTTTCTGCAGTCTGCAGCTACAGGCCTCCAAACATCATGAGAACTTCAGGCTAGATCAGCATTATAGCTGCTACAGTCAAACCTTAAATCACCAGATGCAAAGTGTCAACTGTGAATAATACAGCGACTTTAATCACTTCAGAAAACACATTTTCAATGCTTTAATCATGGCTCTGTCTGGTAAATTAAAGGAAGTTACCAATTTATGAATAAAAATGTATGTCAGCTTTTATGTTAAACAATAAAAAAACCAAACATTTTGCAATCTGCTATTTCTCAATTTATTGTGCAAAACTCAGTCATCTTTCAACTCAGACTCCTAAAGATACTGAGTCTGTCTGGCTTCTTTCAGCTTTTACATTAACTATGTGACATGTCCTTGAGCGCAATTAATCCTTTTACTGGCATAAATGTTCGGCCTGGTAAACCTTTATTGTTCCCATCAACTCCAGGAATATTATAACCAAACAATAATGAACTGTGAAGTATACCAAACCATTGATTTCTTGTATCATTACACTAATGTGAATTCAACATCAAACAAGAGTTGCAACTGACATGTCCAAAGAACAAAGAAGGTAATGGTTGGTTAAAATTTACTAGAAATTCTAGAGAAAAATGCTGAATCCTCCAAAAATAGATTTGTAGATTTATTCATTAAAGACTGTCAGTATGACGGCATATCTAGGATTCTCCAGAAACATCTGCAGGCTACAAAATGATAAGTTCAAACGGAGGGCAAAAAGAGCCTGAGGAACTCAACACAAGATCAGTGGTATCAGTCAAATGGCTGCTTCAGACTTTACAGACCTCTCATTTGAACCTATAATGTGCCTTCATCTCAGCATTCAGGCAATATTGCTGTCATTTTGCATTTATGCTGATCATCCTACATGTGCTGAATATAATATGTTCAACTTCACAATGAGTGTTTCCAAAAGTACCATTCTGTGAGAGTTGGGTATTGGAGAACCACTACAAGAATTACACACATAAAGAACAGACACAGAAGAATATCAGAAGGACAGACAAAAAGTCCTTAAGATACATTGGTGAGGAATTCACATAAAGTAGATTTAAGGCAGATTAAACTACAATTAACAGAGCTTGTAAAATCTCCCGCAATATAGCTGTGAGGTATGAGATAATTTCTCGTATGCAGAACGTTCTTTCAATGAGACCAACTGAGGATGACATTTAATAGTTTAGAAATGAAAAATGTCTGGATTCTTAGATCACTTTCTTTCATAGTGCTGTTAACCAGACTACACAGAGTACTGCTGAGGCTGATTAAAATTACCCTTTAGAGGTTTAATAAAAGAAGCAAATAAATATAAGCAGCCTAAAAGGTAGCTGTAATCCATCTTGTCTGGATTATAAAGGTACCAACAAGATTGATGGTGATCCAAAAAATGCATCCAGCCCAGTGGCTGTACATTCTGCTGAAGAAAAACCCCAACCTTTCTTTATGATGGTATATGGACACTTTAAACAACTCACTAAAGAGCTTATCTCCATAACTGCTTCAGCCCGTAAAGGTTTAAATGACACGTGTGATATTCAAACTTTTATTTAGACTCCTTATGTCACATTTAGTGTTCCACTCAGGGAGTCCTTTACATGCTATTCATACCTCTTAAACTTTTGTTAAATAAAAAAACCCTTATCTCTACATACATATTGTATGTGAAGTGACATAACAGAGTAGCACTTATTTTGTGTAGACTTGAATTTTTATGTATTTTTGTGTTTATTTTAAAATATTTGTCAGAATGCCATTTTAAAAAATGTAAACAAAAACAAATACATAATTAGGTTATAAACAGATGTTCTTCTTACGTTGAATTATCTTTTGCAATGTTCTTGTATCACTTCAGAAACAAACTTCTGGTTTGAATAAAAGATTTGAATCTAAATTTGCCAGAGATATAATATTTAGGACTTAACTTCATAATATAAGAGCACATATTTCCTTATAGGACTTTGTCATTTGATATGCTCTGTACCTCCATAGCTGTTGACGTTGTGATTTAAGGTACCCTGGATATTTGAAGATGGCAATTCTGTGTGTTTGTTTGTCTTTTACTTAGTGAAGTTTGATGTGGGAGGATTTTCTGTTGTGAAAATACCACCATATTTTGAAAAAGACATCTTTCCTGTGACTCAAAGCGCTAAATCAGACTTCTGTGCCTTGCCATTGATTTTGGTATTCTGTTGTTTCACAAAGTGAAAGTGAAAAAATGAACTGAAGAGTGAAACTTCTCAACTCAGAACTGCAAAAATCCATAACTTCCTCGGTCCCATGAGGAAGCTAAAGCAGCTGCTTCTTTTGATTTGTTATATAAAACTCACAGCACTTTTCTTAGCTGGCCCTTTGCTTTGTTTGCTAAAAAGATGTTTTTATTACTAAGTATTTTTTCTGCAAATTTTTCTACAAAACATTCATAGCTATGCTTGGTCTTCCTGCGTAAGGTGCTTCTATTTGAAACTCTTTTTGTATTCCTTTTCATATCTCAAGTTATCAGTCCCTTTTTTAGTTTTATTTTTTCTCACACAGTACTCATGTGTTTTGGCGTAATTTCCATTAAAGCCAAACTGAGTTCAATATTTTTCGACCTTGAAGCTTTTCTGTTTGACTAGAAAATCAGCAAAGTTTTTGAAGTCTCAAAACGTTTCCCTTCACTGTTTTACCACAGCATTACTCGGTAAAAGGTTTTTCCACTGGCATATTCAAAATAAATTAATTGTAGACTAAAAGGGCACTAATACATTGTTGTCCTTCCCTCTGGGTCAGTTCCCTAGGTTGCTTAAGTCTGATCTTGTTTGCAGTTCTTGATCCCTTTGTAAGACGTGAAGGAAGATTGTTTTCAAATTGCTGGCTGTGGAGTAAATTTGTTTTAAGACCCTATGAGATTTTCTCATTTTTTCATTCATTTTTTTTAACCCGCAGTGGTCTATTGAGACAAATTTGGCACAATTTAATGGTAATGCTTCTTTTCACACTGTGACTGGTATTCGACCAGTTAGATCCTGCTTAGTGTAATATACTAGCTCCCTAAGGCTTGATGAAAAATATAAACATGTGGTTTGCATGAGCATTCCAAATTATTAAATAAATGCTGAAAATATTTATTTTCAGTATAAATATTGTGTTGAGCAGACACAACAGATAAGTGTCTGCTCAACACTTATCTGTTGAGCAGATAAGTGTGGCGATGGCTCAAATTTCAGTCTTGAAACACAATACGCATGTTTGCACTGATCAAGCCTATGTTGACAAATATGCACTCTTAAAGCGATAATACCTGTAATAATGTTTTTATAATCATAAACATTTGATTTTACAAGTTTAAATAACTTTTCAATATCTTTTTAACTCCATGGCTATTTCCAGTGGCTAGTTATTCATCTCAGCTCTGCTCATTTTACGGGATATTCAGATGTGCGTGTTCTTGGCTGTGTGTTTCAGCTCTAAACGGAGGTGCATGACATTTAAAAAGTTGTTTCAAACCTGTGGATTCTGTAATATCCAAGGTCTTTTCTGTTTTTTGGTGCGCACTCCTTATGGCTGATTTCACTTCAAGTTCAGTTTTTCAATGCTTTTTCAAGAACAGTGTTCCATACTGTATCTGTACCTTCAGAACACGTCCGGTGTGAAGTGTTGCTGTGCTCAGCTTATCTAGTTTTGGAACTGGTTCAATAATGTCTAAAATAATAATACTTTTCTACTCCCCCTCCCAAAAGAATCCCCCAAAATGACCTGGGACTGGCTGTCCTCCAGGTTTTCCTTTCCTCTGTCGTTTATACCTGGCTGGACTCCGGATGAACACCGCAACACTGTCGTTCCAAGAACCACTTCATTCCAAGACTAACCTTGGTCCAAGGCTCACATTTAATTATGGCTCAGATTCATGGCCTCTTTGTTATTACTGTCAGGTTCACTTTCCACCCTCAGCCCAAGCAAATGTTCATTTCCTCTACAGAATACTTCTTTCTTCTTAACCCTACCATCTTATCCCTTCTACATTGTCGTTCTCTGTTATTGTCATGATGTCTCACATAAGTATTCAAGGCTAATTTTAAACTTTGAATGCCAAGCTGTCTTTCAGTCGTATTCAAAGATGACTTATATCTTACTGTCTCAACAGTAATGAAGTCATCAGACACGCTGCAGCCTGAACTGATGCTAAAAACAGCCTCACCTGAGAACTTAGCATGATAAATGTTCCTTAACTACAAGATCCACAAACAAAAATGCAACACAAAAAAATAAATCAAAAGAGTTTGAAATTTTCTATATAGGTGAGAAGTTGCAGATGTGACAGAAATACTACAAATAAGCAAATGATACAAACACCCAAATACCAATTACATTTTAATCAAATTATTCTCAAATAGTTGCAACATTTTGCAGTTAATTCAAACTGCAAGTCATTCATTTTAATTCACAGTACTGATATTGTAATTTCAATACTATTGCTATCTATATCTACATATATATTCTTCCTTACCAAAGTACAACCAGCTTCTTTTTTATTTAAATTAAGCAGAATTTACTTTGTGAGATCCTTCAGAGGAGTCGCTCATTCACATTATGAGTTAAATTTGTGCTATAAAATTCATCAAGCCACTTTTAATGCAATTTTTTTCTCTGTTTTTCTTTTGGTTCATTTAACTTGTTGGTTATCTCAAGAGGATTGCAAGTGTGCCAAATCTTCATGTGAGCATTGGAGAGAAGAACTTCATCTCTCTTATTGATTCTTTCCTTGATTTGTTTATTTTATTACGTGTACTGGCTGAATTTTTCATGACAGTTTTTAGTTTTCCCAGGATTGTTTAAACCAGATATGTATGCTGTTTTGTGCTCTCTTGAAAGTAGCTACTTATTTTTTTCTGCTGACATTTATTCTTCCATAAGAAACACTGTTGATATCAACATTATTTATTTATGGTGCTGTAGGTCATGTGTAAACATTGTGATGGAGAGGTGTACTACTGCACACTGTTATGCCTTTGCAGCTTGTTTTGTTTAGGAAAACCTATTCTTAAAACCTACATTTTAAACACTTCTCTGAATCTCACAAGTTGTTGTTTGTCAATGTTTAAATCCTAAATATTAGTGATGTCAAGGTTTAAAAAAAAAAAATTGAACTGAAGGTGCCCAACCACTGGGCTACTGTGGTCATTTGGTACTGAGCTGTAAGTCAAAACATGTATATGATTTATATTTTCTGTTGTATTGACTACCAGACCATGATAAAAAAAACTTTAAAAAAAACTACATTTGTTTCTGTTTCAGAGACAACAGAAACATTTTGCACTTTACAAAAAGAAAAATATATATATAATTCGATCCCAACTTATTTTTAAGGAAGCTGAACATCAAAGAAAGCATTACAACAGAGAAAAAACAGGAAAGTTTACACAGCTCAGTAAAGGCATGTATGTTGTGTGTATTCATGCCTTTCATCAGATGAAAGCTTGTCTTAGAGTTGTTAACATGCATAGCATCGTACTTATGGATACTGAGGTTTCTCCCAGGCTCTCTCCTTCCCCAGTGTTTCACAATGTTTACTGGTAACAAACCACAGGCCAATGTTTTCCTATTGTCTGTTACACAGCCTGTCAACGTATAAAGGCCATGAATAGAACAATTAATCCTTTGAGCTGCTTTGTATTCAGTAAATGCCTTTAACATAATTCTTAGCTATTTTATTCTTATCAGTGCATCTTGACTTTCAACATCTATTCATTGTCAAGAGTTGCAAGGTTACGTGCGACAGGTGCCTATCCCCAGAAGTCACCGAGACACTACTGAGGTAGTAGTCTGTCCATGGCTCACTGCTATGGACAGTCTGCTAGTTCATCACAGTTGCTTTAAGGAGAATTAACCATTTTGTCTTTGGACTGTGGAAGGAAGCTGGACCACCAGGAGAAAACCAATATAACCTCATTACTACTTAACAGTTCCACTCTGCAGCCGTCAGAAATATATATCTCAACAATAATTACATAAGTCAGGTGTAGAATATATTTCAGCTAAGGTCTGTGTAACTTAACAATTAAGATGAAACTGAGAAAGCAAGTGACTTCTAGCTAACATGCTGCAAAGCTGTTTTTCAAAGCAACCAAAGTGTCAGCACTTTTATTGGTTATTTTTCACTTATGCTAGCATACACTCTATAATGTATCTCACTGCTGTATCTAATATGAGGGGCACTAAATCATTTTACTTTCTGCTGCAAAGTTGATTTTATTGTAAAATATGTGCAAAGCCACTGTTTTTGAAGCAGTCAGTGTTGTTCTTTTCTTTCCTGTCATTTGCAGTGGATTATTGAATGACTTCACTCATTAAATCATCAAACATCATAGAAATATTATGAAAGCATTAGCGGAGATGTCTATTACATTATAAATAAGATCTAGAAGATGACAATGTCATTTAACCAGCCCCAGTGCATGTTCATCAAAACATTTGCTCTATAAAGCAATTAGTGGTTGGAAATCCTGCAAGGTATTAAAAATAATTAATTTGTATTCTATTAAAGCCATGTATATCTAATTAAAAGACAAACCGAGTTACATAAAACTCACATCAAAGGATCAAGTATGTAATTAATACCTGAAATAATACACTGTATACTGTCAGATCTAGTTAAATCAGTGAAAAAAGTAATCTAATTTTAGGAGTATATTTGCAAGGTTTTGACTTCAATTATGTCAATGATGCCTCAACACTTGTTTTAAAGCCATCAAACTACACAGACATGGTAGATGTCAGCTGAGATGAACTTTTACTCCATATTCTTGTACATTTGATCTATGGACTGTTTGAGTGTTGAGATTGATGTTATCCCCACTGGTGGTCTCAGAACTTTGAAAACAACTTGTCTGGTTACGTAAAATAAAATAACTCAAAGTTTAAACACATAATGAATTAAATGTAGATATTATTTTACATACAAGTAGCAATCATTTGAGAGCCCAGTTCTTTTGGCATGGCTTCTACAGGAGCTCCTTTGGGGACCAAGCTTCTCTTATTCTATTATCATCTTTAGCTTCGTATTTTAACTTGTCTTGCCAAATATGAATGTTTTGTATGTTAATAAATTCTTCTTGCATTTAGTGTTTTATAAGAAGCCTTATACTTGTCCGATTTCATTTATTTGTTCAGTTACGAAAACAGACGTTTTTACACTTGTGTAATATCTCAATAAAATTTTGAATTTTTATTAACACAAATATTAACAAAACACTGCTAACAAATCTACCAAACAGATCCATAAGGCAAACTCAGGAACCATGAGCAGGGCAGAGGTACAGAGACTGAGAGATGAGCTGTGAAAGAAATAAAGTGGAACTAGATGGAAGTCGGCTCTTCTGATTCACTACAAAGTGATGTGCAAGACGCATTGCTATCCTAAACTGCTTCTTTTTTTTCTTTGAACAAATTCAAAATATTTATATTTATTAAACTGCTTCTTGAAGGACTTGTTGGCAATGCCCTGATGTAGCTCTCAGAGGAAAAGAACACTCTGCCTCCAGCGATAAATACCACAGATGTGTTTGGGAAGGTGGACAAAAGTAAGACAAGGCCACAGAGACGCTATAAATTCCAAGACAATGCAGACCTCTAACAACTAGCAAAGCACTTAGAAATTGTCTGGTGTCCAGAATCTGGCAATTTTTAGGTTGACTGAGTTTGATCTGTGAACAGTTGACTAGAAACTAAAAATTTTGATGCTTTCCCAAGAAGTGAAGTCAGCATCAGTACTTGACACAAGATTGATCTAACCACATCACTTTTCAGTGTGGAAGCTGGTAATGAAAGAAAGTTATAGATTTACAAAATCAGTGAAGTGTGTAAAAAAAAAAATAGTGGAAGAATGGAGAGTATAAGAAACTGTTTAAAAAGTGTCTATTTTCTAAAAGATTTTTATTTATTTTTTTTTCAGGCTCCTCAAATGGTAGACAGGATCTGGGATCCCAACCAAAACAAGGACTTTTCCGGATCCAGGTCAATTGTGATCAACTACAATGGCTGAATCTGACCTCGATTTAGTACACAGTATCTAGTGTTGAACCCCAATAAAGGATTTGATTTGTGTTTGAAAAATCTACACATTTTCTTGGTAGCGGGTGCATAACTTCCTTGACGATAGTTTACAGAACTTCTCAATTGGTTCTAATTAAGTACATTATGGGGAAAATGAAATTACTTAACGTTAACAATATTATTCACGGGATGCTCCATCATCCCCATAAAGTTTTTTCAAGCTCTAATGCTTTTGTCTAATTCCAGCAAGTCTCTTGTCTGACAACTAGTAAAACTGGGTTCAATTGTTTGTATTATGAAAAAGATAGATTTTTCATCAATGTAAACAGCTCCACTCAAGTCCACTTCAGCTTTAACACAGATGGCAAAATCGCTCAAGTTGACTGTTCTCTTGTGTGCAAGTCTTTTTGAAGACTACAGCCCTCAACAAGCAACTTAAAATATTTAGACTAATCCTCAATAATGTGGACATATGGGAAAACCAGCAGAAAAAACAAAATCATTTTCAAGCAAGAAAAACACAGTATGATGGACAATTCAACATCACGTGGTAAACAAAAAACAATCCCGTGGCACAGGTCCTAATGGACATTGTGGCCATCTGGCAGAAAATGTAACATCCATCGATAAAAAGGCAGAATCACACTGGCAAGGAGAATTGGTTACATATGCAAATGGCTTGTTGAAAAATCATCAGCATTGTTTCTTGGACTTGAACCAATATGTTGTGTTCCGCTTTTGCATTGAAAGCAGTTTCATTAATGTATTTTAAATAAGTAAAGTTACCTAAAAGAAAACACCATGAATCTGGTCCTGTGTTATTTTTACAGTCAATATGGCCACCATAGAAAAAGCAGGTGGCTTAATAAGAAGATTGTAGTTTTATAGAATTTTTTTAAGATTTAAGAAAATGTAAGATTTTTAACAGAATACCGCTGTCACCGATACTGTGATTGTTTTACATAGCACACAATCAACTTTACAAGCTGTTGATATAATAAATAGTCAAAACCAAAGGTTTAATATTAGGAGTGCTTTGATCAAGTATGCCCTAATCTTATACTATATATTAAAATACGAGCTAGAAAAATAAATATATCCTTAAGTATGAAGGCAACAATGATTCTTCAACAAACTTTGTAGCTGCCAAATATTATGGCGATAGCAAATTACTTTCCTTCAGCTATCTTCAACATAAAATATTGGTCTGTAAAATCGATTGAATTTCAATGCTCAGGGTTTTTGTTTTCTAAGAAAAGATTGAGACAGGTGTAAAAAGAAAGCATGGAAACAACTTCAATGGTCCAACATGAAAAGCAATACTGGTTATATGACAGTGAGACTCCAAAGAGTGTCTGAATGTCTTCTTCTCTGCAACATTAGCAGCATTTTTAGAAATTTCCACTGACTCGTTTTAGAAATGTCAGTTTTTTATACCAAAACTTTGTTTAGATATAAACGGGTGCTGCAAACACAACAGCAAATCTCTGTTTTGCAAAATATTTGGTTTAGTTTTGACAGGGCTTCAGACTGTGTTAGAAAGCAGCAAAGCAATTGAAAATAAACTCACATATTCCTGATAGTCAGGGTGTGCAACAAGGCCCACCTGTGCCACCATGCTCCGTCATGCTTCATTCATGACTCCAGTACATTGCCAAACTAAGGCAAAAATGTTATGAAAGTTTCCTGCAGGCTTAAAACCTTCAGCAAATTTCAACATTCTGTCAGATAATGAGACCTACTGTGATTTTAATTTGCTCCAGTGTTAAGCCACCCTATTTACTGGGATACTTTTTGAACTTTCAATACATTAATATTTAAAAAAATGAATTCTGAATTCTTTCACTTTCTCATAATATTTTCATCCATTAAGCTGAATATCTGTACTTTTTCCCCCAGCTCCTATATTTCCTTATTTTGTCTTCCTTTTCACCACTTGTAATCAAGCAGGGCATTTTAATGCTTCTTCACTTGATTAAAACAGTTCCTAAGGCGGCCATATTAATGCCAGTGTTTGCTGTCACAGAGCTGCCTGGTAACACACACACTCTTAAAGACGGTAATTATAGTGTAAAACTCAGACCAAATTAAGAGCACAAATAAACATAGATTTGAATACAGAGCCACGTTTACATATTTTCTCATTGACAAAATCGTTCCATCATTTTGTTGACTGTAAACTTGTCTTTCAGCCATATTTAGTTGTTGTGTTTAAGACAAAAGAGTAACCTTTTGTCAGTTCAACAGAGTCCTATTTGTATTCTTTTATTTTAGTCTATTTGTATATTTCAAAGGGAAAAGGCTAAGCAGAAGTAATAGAAGGGATAAAAGCTTTTTTCCTTTTCACTATTCTCTCTCTTTGTCTCCATTAACTTTTTTTCAGTCACCTTTTCCTCTTTGCTTTTGATTTTTTTTTATTTTTTTTCTCCTCTAGTTATCTATTTGGAGTAACACTTGTCTTCCATTAGCCTCTCCTCACTACAGCAGTGGAAATCAAAAGAGTACAGCATCAGTTGGTCCCAGTGTCCAGTTTCATCAAACCATGTAGACTGTTGCTAGGAGACGTAAAACCCTTTGGACAAGTCTTGTTGCAACAGTGCATTCACAGCTTAAAAAAGGCACCAACTGTCTTGAAGTTTCACTTTTTGTTCAAGAACCCTTACTAGCTGAATTTAGAAAAAAGATTACTCCAAAAAACTATGTTATAAAACAATGATAAAGAATCAAAGCAACTCTTAAGGTATGTTTTTGATGAGGGAATGACATTATAGCATGACGTAAAGCTCCACAAAGCCGATCTACCATAATACCTCCCCTTTAAAGATGCTGACAGTGCTAATTAGAATCCAAACTACTTCTAGTTCAATGTTATAAAAATCAAAATACTTTGTTTTCTGGAGCTGCTCTTTACCTGCAGTGGAAACGCTTAGATAAAACTGAATTTCAGTATAAGATAATTTTGAAATCTCACTATTGCATATCTGCTTTTCAGTGTCAAAGTAAGATATGCAATAAGGTATCAAGTAACACAGGAGACTACGAGATGCCAAATGCACACCTCACATATTTGACACTAATAAATACATGTTGATTTGACTGGTCCCAGTAATACCATTGCTACGCAATGCAGACACTCCATATGCACTGCAGAAAACACACTTAACTCTGCATGCTTGGAGAGGCTCACACTAACTGCAACTCACTTTTTAATTAATTGAGATAATAATTATTTTACGCACTCTTAGACTATTTTAGTTTCATTTTGAGATCTTCAGTTCATCTATAAAAATAACTCAATTCAGGAACATTTAAACACTATGCTTCACATAAAACCGGAAATGGATGCTTAAGTTTTGATGGTTTAATCAATATGCAGTATAAATGTGTAGCTCATAATGACCTCTCAATGACGCTTCAGAAATAAAGTGCTGCATGCCAATGTTCAGAAAAATTAAATGATGCATGACATAAAATGGTTATTTTTGGATAATGAGCATGTAAGCCATTTTAACAAAGACATTGTCCGGGAAATAGTTTAATGTATTTACAGGAAAACAAACAGAAAATAAGCTTGTTTATGGAAAAACAATATTAAATTTTCAGGCCAAATCCATTTACCTGTCTAGAACCATTCATCTCCACATTTGTTCAGTTAAAACTGAAACCATTAAACAGGCTAACATACACATCACATCTGAATAGACCTAAATAGCATATATAAATTTAAATTATTCTATAGAGAAATGCATGTATGCTAGAGATCTGGCCTAGAGAGAAAGTGTCAGCAACGTTTACATGTCTCTGCTTCAGCACAGCTGAATCAAATAATGAAGTCATTAGATGTCTATGACAGATCTAAAAGTTGCATGACACCAGGCCTTGAGGCCAGGATTCGAAGACCTGTGGTCTACGCAAAGGTTAAGAGAGAGAAAGAAGGCAAAAGCTTCTCCTTGGCTATAAAAACCATGCTACTCTTGCCCTGAACACAATGGTGAGGGGAACTGAGAAAGATTCCCTTGCCCTCTTGTCCATATATACTTGCATATTACATATTTTTTTAACAGATTCAACTCTCTACTTAAGGCAACTCGAAATTGTAAAGACAAAGCAAACTTAGTCTGCAATTAATTATTTTTGTTAATATCTTGACAGTTGTGTTTTGATTCGTTTTTTGATGCCACACAAATATATGAAGGGTTTCCTCATTTAGCTCCAATGTTGTGAATTACACTACATTAATATCTTAGATTATATTTCTGCACTAAAACATCAAATATATAAGCTCAATGTGAATAAGCTTGAGTGTACCTTTTCTGCAGTTTAAAGATAGCAAACCTACCGTATGTTGGGTTATGTGAAGGTTTGTTAAGCTTTCCATTTCCCACTTTACCGCTTGATATTACACTGAAGGTTCTTTCTGATAACATAAGTCAGGAAATACCTTCTGATTTCATTTAGCTGTTAGAGAATATAGATTTCTATTAGAATAATTACCTGTTTGCAACCATTGAATGTTATGTAAAAATTTATATATGACATTGTAATATAAAGTCAACCTGCTGTGGTGGTACAAAGAATTTAGTTAAGTTTGATTATACATTTTGAATAGCTATGAAATTATTCTTCAATTCTCCAAAACTCTTTCCCGTTTTTTTTTTCTCTTTACCACCCAAGGCAGTAAGAGAGAACACTTAAAGTATGTGGGTCAGTGAAGACAAGCCTTTGAATAAAAGCACACTGTATGTGACATTTGAAGATGTACTGCTTCAGAGTGTATTTATAATCCTGTATCACTCTGTTAGACTTTATTGCGTGAAACTGAGGTCATTTCACAATGTTAGTTACCTGAGGGAACCTGACATTTAAATACGGCTCCTCGTTATCGCTCGCTCGCGCCCTTGTCCGCCTTGCGGTCTCTGCCTTGCTCTCTTGTCCTTGTCTGTGCACACTTGATATTCAATCACTTTTCCCCTTCATGTCCTCCATTCATTTTCTGTCCGCTCTGCTTTTTGCTCTCCAGACTGGACTGTTATTAACTACTCTTGCAATTTTAGGCTTTTTTTTTCACCTTTTCCTATGTTCTACAGCCCATCTAATGTCTTTCATTCTGCTCCTCATTTCTCAAAGATAAGCTTGATGACAGTCGCATTGTATCAATCCAGTAGAACAAACATCAATCACCTACCATAAGTAAATTAGAAAATGCCACAAAAAAATAAGAAAATTGCTAAACATGACCTACTGGTGTTTCAGACATTAATGGCTCTTTTTTTAATCAAAAATAATGAAGTGCTTCAATCAGTTCCACACTAGATAAGAAATCATATTTAATTGGATTCAGCAGAAGGCAATGAAATACAAAATAAGCTTTTGGAACAAACAACAGCTTAATGACTAATTGTAATCCATAAAATCAATAGCAAATATTGCACTGTTGACGTCTTGGATCTAAACCAAGTTTCTTACTTCTGGGTATTTCATCAGCAGTTCTTAATGTATTCTGGCTGTAAAGTGCTGAGTGAGCTCAGAGGGGTTGAATTTGTTGACATGGATTTAATTTTTACAACAGTCACAACAAACAGATCATGAACAGATGGTCACCATAATAACACACTGCCCTACATACAATCGACAGGCAAAAATACAACGAACCCCTAGAGATGATCAGTAGGAATGTAACAGTCACACTCGGATTTGTTCTATATGTGCCTCATTCTGGATGACGGCATGAACGTAATCTCCTGGATGCCCTTAAATAACCTGCAATCTTTAACAACACTTCTGCATCCTCATTCAAAATTTGCCATTCAGATTCTGTTTTAACCACTCTTGTGAATTCTAAAAAGGCAATAAATTACCAAACTTTACAAAGTATATGAGCAAAAATCCAACCAAAGTGTTTGAGTAAACAAAGCACATGTTTGTTGACACTGATGTGTTCTTCACATTTTCATTTTTATGGAATAATGAGACTTTTGTTAAAGATTGCTAAAAAAAAAAAAAAATAACCCAGGAGCCATCCTGGTTGTTTCTCTTCAGATGGGACTTTAAAAGTACAGATATAAAAACAGCAGGGAAGATATTTCTGTTGAATTTACACTATCAGAAACATGATATTGAAAACAGTGGAATACATTTTTAAAAACAGATGTTGACATGTCGTCTACTGTTTAGATTAAGCTGTGAATTAATTTAAATAACAGCACCAGCCGGGACAAAACTCTCAGATGTTTTCTCATGAATAAACAACATAATCTTAAAGCCCAATATCTATGAAAATGTAGAGTTGTTTCATAGGATGTAGACTTGTACAGATGTTAGTTACTTGTGAGATCAGTCTATTAATATCAGTTTGTAGCTACTTTGTGATGAATAAGGGTACTAAAATTAAGGTTGTGTTTTTAAGAAGGATTTCTGTGTGAGATAATGCTGTTGCACAAAAATGCTAGTTCCAATATTTTACATATTGTTTCCATAGGAGCAATAAATGTGCATGGCACTGTAACACGGCTATCAACTGCAGCCTTGTACTTGTAGAAAACCACTGACCTTTTAGTCACTACAGCAATGAATCTATCCTGAAGTCACTACTCTTCAATGTCATGAGAAGCAGCACCTGCGCCAGAGAATATATAGAGCTAATGTCTCAGTAAAAGTGCTATATAAAATGTTGAACTTTTGTTAACTGGTGTTAAATTTGGGTGCAGATCACCTAACTGCTGTGGAGCCATCATAACAGTGTAGACTTAGCTTTTCAGGATATAGGTTAAGATGTGGCTAAGAGAATAATAATGGATAGCAGACAGCTGATTGCAAGATTGTGGTCAGAACAAAAGGTTTTACACATTTTGTTTTTTGAATTTAATTTAGACAGAATATCTGGGTTAAAGGCCCTAGAAGCTGATTTTGGTTGTTTGTCCAAGAACAAGCAAAATACAAGTAGAGTAAAGCATCATTTTAATCTGTTATATTATATCTCAAATGGATGTAGTTTCTCTAAGCTTTGGATGTGTGAAGAGTTTTTCCACAGTGGCAAATGTGATTTGACAGAGAATCACATGTGGGAGAGGAATTAACCATCTCACATCACCTGGCTGTCAATCCAGAAGATGAAAATTAAATTTTAATATGGCAATTTGGGCCATTATCACGAACAAATCAAGGACTTTCAAAAACCCTTTTGGCACAAAGAGACAAGAATAGCAGGTTTTTTTCCCAAATGAATAACAAAGCGTTTCTGCCTGTAACCTGAAGTCTAAAGAAGGATGTCAAAAAAGGATTGTTCTTCAGTGAACACCAGGATCTGATGGTGTAGCTGCTTGCTGGGGTCTCAAATATATCATCAAACATTACTGTGGGTTATCAAAGTCGCTTCAAGTGATCAAAGACTAGCTTTCTTTTTAAGACCAACTTATCTAACAATCCAACCTGTATGAAAAAAAGAACTACGCACTTCTAATTAAAAAGGCCCCCAGGCTTAATAGACCACAATGTGTTCTGTGAAAAAGCAGGAATAGTTTGAAGAACTGGTTAGGCAAGGACAGCAGAATTACAAATATGGTATCAAAAATTTACTAAAATCCTCAAGTCTACCTGAGGATTAATGCTGAATTGTAAAAAGTAGGATTTATTTCCTAAATTCTGATGTTATGTCAAGCTTAGAAGTGAAATTTGATTTGTAGTATTTAAATTTAAGATCTTTAAATTATTCAATTTTCAAGGGAATTTGGAGACACTGTATGGCTCGAGAATCCTCAACTGGGAAGCATGGATACAAATTAAAACAAAAACTGATCTCTTGACCTTAGGAGCCTCTGCTGAACAAACAGATGAGCTGCATCAGCTGTGGTCACAATAAGCATGTTTATCCACTGATTTTAATGTAATCATAACATACTTATTTTGTGCTTTTTACTATTCAAATCAAATTTTCTTTTTAGGGCAGAATGAATATACAACACAAATCAAAACAACAATTTGGTGCACAGGTTTGATATGGATTGGCTAAAAGTCCCTCAGCAAAATATATCTAAACCACAAGCTAACTGTAACCTTTAGCAAGCTATGAGAAAAAGGCTGCATGATGCAATCACCACCATGCTTGACAGCTGATACACTATGCTTATGTTTGAAAGCTTCAGTTAATTCCCCCAAGCATACTTATTCTCATATTCCTTTTTTTTTTTTTTTTTTTTGGAAATGGCCGTTTTTGGTCAGACCCTCAGACCAACACATCGTGGAAATAAATGGCTCAAGTAGTAAAGTAAGATCCCCAAATCAAAATGAAACCTCTCCAGGCTCAGTTTACGCAATAAACATCTAACCACAACTTGAGCTGGGATCATTGGATGATACGGATCATGTTGTCATTCACAAGTTTCAAGTTGATCCAGAGAGATCATGGGTTATATGTACTTTCAGACAATAACGCTAAGAATTGAGCAACCAAAGCTATGTGGTTTACAATTCTCAGGACTCACTTGAACAATAAGCATAGGATATGTGTGTGTGATTTCTCCTATGACCAACTGGGTTCTGTGTTAGAGTCTTCATTATGACTGTCTGATATAATTTACTACAATTGATACAACAAAAACCGGTCATGTGCCATCTTCAACATGTCATTATCTTTAGATTTAATTACAGAGGTGGAGCATAATATTGCTGGGTTGACTTTAACCCACCAATACAGTCGTTTGTTTTTGTGAAAAAGCACAACAAACGACAGTATTAAGAATAAAAGAATGATATTTAAATGTGCGTAGGTGTGATGAAGAAGACAAGAGTGTTAACAAAAAAAAAAAAAAAAATAGTGACAGTGTCAGTTTTGTTCGTTTCTGTAATTTGGATAAATACCTGTCTGGACATGCCAGCTCAGTTTCTCCTCTCTACTCACAGTAGAGACATCCTATTTCAGCTTTTCACTCCTCACCAGATTAGTTCAAACTATGCCTAACTTTGTAATAACTCCAAAAGTATTGTTCAGTGTATTATCCCTTCTGCCACTTAGATTCTAAGCATCTCTCCTTCCCAATTTGTGCTCCAGGTCCTTGGTCTCCCAATGTCTTGTCACCTGTCAGCCTTGCTCAGCTGCACTTTGCCAACCACTTTCCAATAATGCTGTTCCTGGTCCCACACCACCTCATAACAACTCGCTGTCTTCTCTCTTGTCCTGGATTTGGTTTTAAGGATTCTCCCTAGACATCCTTGGCATATCCTTACATGTCTAATCAATGTTGTTCTGCAAAAACATTCAGGTTAGTGTCACAGTTCACTCCAAAAAAAGGCTTAGCCCAAAACGACTGACACACACTGCATAATTATGCATAATAAATAATGCCTTCACAATTTGATATTAAAAAAGTAAAATTAAGGAAAACATTTGTTAAAATGCTGTGAGTGCTCACACTGACATTTTTAGTACTATTGATTAACATTTTGTTAGCGTTTCTTGGGTACGTGTTATGTGCTTTATTATGTCCATCCAATGATTATTTAAAGACACCTAGTTTTATAAGCTACACATATAACTAACTGAGCATCAACAAAATATTTAATAGCTGAATGATGATGTAATTCTCAGATGTACCTACTAAAAAGCAGTCATCTTCTAATCTACTTTTAGTCCCACAATTATTAAAACAGCTCCTTCTCGAAGTCATCCTCAATAATAACCATTTTTAGGTTAGCAGCCAGAAGCCACTTTGACAATCACATCTTTTGTAAAGGCCGGAGAAAGGTACAAATTAAACTGTCAAGAGCAAGGGCACATAAAGCTGATAAATCCTCCAAATCCCCAGTTACTGACCAAGGCGAAGACCTTGAACACAACTCAGAATCCCTAGTGATAGATATGACTTCAGTTTTCATGCTCATAATGCGCTCCTTATGTGCGACCATTAGACGGTGCCATTTAAATGACATTATTTGACTTAATAGTGCGTAAAGAACATCAAATTCCTTCCATGTTCCTTCAATACAAAATTGAAATTAAATTACATTGTGTTAACTAAAGTAAAAGATAAACTATCAATGTAAAATGAGAACAAACAATATACTGTTGATGTGAAAAAAAATTCAATATTACGAAACACAGGTCAGGAATCTCATAGAAGTTTAAGGCTTCCTGACACTTTGTACTGATGAAATGGCCTAGAACTCAACCTGATTGAAAAAATGTCTAACATAATGAAAAAAATATTATCCTAGAAAAACAACAAGAATTTATTCAGAGTAAAAATTAAGTCAATGTTAAGAAACACCACCATGCTGAATGTCTGAAGTACGCATGTATATGGACTGAGAGGTTATCACCCAGGCTGAGTACTGTTATGAGTTTAAATTATTCACAATAACCATACTCATTAATTTACATTAACAATGACAAGTCAGGAGAAAATAAGAGCTCCGGTTGAAAGCTTAGGAAAAAGCTGTTCATTGGACTGTGAGTGAAGATTATTTCCCATAGCTCATGCATGTAAATTAAAATAAAATAAAGTGAAAACAAAAAACCTAAAAAAATGACAGTGTTTCAAATCCATTGCCTTTTCAGGAGAAAATCTGACATTAGTGAAATGGCAAATGGCCTACACTTGTACAGAGCTTTATCAAGTGCAGAGTACCCCAAAGCGCTTCACTCTACATTCAGTCATTCACCCTCACATTCACACGCTGATGGTGGGAAGCAACCGGTGTGGGATAAGGCGGTTAAGGTGTCTTGTCCCAGGACACAACGACAGAAAGAGTGGGGGATTGAACCTGCAACCAGCCGATTACGGGACAAACTTATTCAAGATGTTATGGAGTAGGAAAGAAGAAAACATTTTCAATTGGGATCCGTAATACAATCCGTCATACAAAGACATGACTTCTGATTTTACTGTTCCACTGAAACTGAAATAAACTCTTGGAGCCGCCTTTGGACATGTGTCCTACCATTCAAACCTAAATCTTGTATTTTAGTTTGTATCTGGAAGGGAAGATATAATGTTCTGCTGTGATTAACTGGTTTTAAATCCCTTAAAATGCTCAGCATTATTCTCAAGAACACCTCAACAGATGCTGAAAGAAGAAATCAGTATTACCCCCAAGATTAGCTCATTGTATTTGAGAGTAACCATTGTAGCTTTCAGAACAATTGACTGGGTTGTCTGGCAAAGCAATTATGCACTTTTAGTGAAATTCTCCTTTAAAGTTTCCCTAAGGTATGCCTGTATAAGTCCTGTGTGTCTCTGTAGCCTTGGGGTTGACTGGCAACTTGTCCATGAGTGGTCCCCACCCCTCAACCAATCAGCTGGAGTCAGACAGCAGCCTCCCCCAGTGACCCTGCATGGATTGAGTGCCAGTACAAAATGGATGGATGAGTGCTGCAAACAAAAATCCCAATTACTGCAGTTGCGTATGAACTTTAGAGGAGTTCAGAGTGGAAGATTACGGAAGCAGAAGGCTGATAATTATTCAATCACTTAGTAATGTTTGGCAATTTCATAATTCTGAACCATGTGTTTCCTGCATTGAAAACACATTTTATTCATTTTACCCAATGGTAGCTACCATGACGATCATTTTGTTTGGAAACCAAATTTTGTTCAATAGTTTCTTACAACTTGTAGATTCAACCCAAAGTAAAAATGAATTATCTGGTTGTATTATTTATTTTTTGCTGTGGAAATTGTTTCTTTACTTTCTAGACAATGTTTCTAGCTAAAGAAAAATGTTATGAGGAAATTATGTACAGAAACGGTTGATCTTCATATCAGATATCTTAATAATGCAGGTTTACACTTTTACTGAAAAAGAGAATACAAAACAATCCCTCACAGCTCTGCTGTGCATTTCAGTACAAATGCTAAGAGAAAAAACAAACCACGACACATCATTAAATCCTTTTCATCTCCCTTCTACTTCCCTCTTGGACTGCTTTGACCTTGAGTTCCACTGAAGAACGAAATGGCACCAGCTCAGAGGTCTTTTGTCATGTTGTTACCACAGCAGTAAACCCATCAGCACGCTGCAGGGAGCCTATGATTCCAATGGCCTGAATGATTTCATCTCTAAACTGATCTGTAACACATCGACAGAGGGATTATAGCAAGTGGAGTGGAAGCCCGATATTATTACCTCCATCACTGCCTGTAGGACAAAAAGCTTTTTTAAACCACTTATTCCATTTCATTAGGATGTTTACAGAAAAATACAGCACTAATGCAGCATAGGTGAAGTGTCTCAACCCCCATTTGGAAGGCTCACATAATTTGTAATCATGTAATTAGTCAAACAACCTCTATCACCTGCATCTGATAAAACATGCTCAATAACATCACAAAGCCTCTGGCTTATTACAGTGCTGAAGAAAAGTTAAAAGTCTCATTTTGTATAAATACAACTTTGTTTTTCTTAACTGAAGGACACAAAGTCATTCTATTTACAAGTGAGATTACTTTGTTCCACTCGCATGAGATCAGGGCTGTCAAGAGAGCACAGTCTTTCAAAAATAAAAACCCTTCATCAGAATTATCATGCACAGCTCGCTTTATTGTAATCTCTGTGGAAAATTACACCCACATGCTCAGTAAATCTGTTGTGCAAACATTGTGTCATTCAAAAGCCCTTAAAAATGGGAGATTGAAGGATTTGGCTAAAACATTTAACTGGTCTCATTGCCTGGGTGAACTTGACTTTGGCAGAAAAAGCCTGGCCAAATGCTGTTTGGTGATTACATTATCAGCTACTGCAAACATTAAGGGAATAACATTTCTGAAACCTTTACGGTATGGAATAGTTTATTGTGGTGTTATATCCATCTCATTAGCTGATCTGCAAATGAGTCGAGCTTATTGCATTATGAATAAAGCATATAATCATGAAACTGTTTTATTTTAAAACATACAGTATATTTTAATGGAATTGTGAATGTTTACATCCAAAAATACAGTAACTCAAATGTTATATATTTATTTATTCTCTTTATTATTATTTCTACCTATTTTATATCACGAGTCTCAAAATGAAGGTAGTTATAGTAAGAATATTTACAATACTAATAATTATATATATATATATATATTTTTTTTTTTTTTTATTTATTTATTTTTTTAATTTACCTTTTTATATAGATTAACTGTTTTCACTATACTAAAAATAATTGCTTCAAGCCATAGATTGCAAGGGCTTCCTCCTCTCGGTCCACAATGTTACACTCCAACAGGTCATGGGCCCTAGACACCAATTATTTTGCAACGCATGCATTTATCAATGTACTGTGGAAACGGTGAGTGTATAAGCTAATGAATTAAAATGATCAGTTATTCTTTTTTTAAATGCATTTGCTGATAGGGTGCACTTTCATTCTTGGGTTTTCTTTTTTCTTTTTCAGCCTTTCTGGACTTTATATAGAAGAACCGAGACTGTTTTTCATGCTGAGCTTTGAGCAAATGTGATGTTTACGCTCTGTGAAATCTTCAAACATAGAATGTGGAGTTAGATCCCTCTGCCAAACAGGAAATTTTTTTATATCTGTGTGATACCTTTCCCTAAAGTCCAGCTTGGCAGTATCCTGACATGACATCTTTGAATTTCCACTGGAATTTCAAAATATATTAAAATTATTTCAGAGAAACTTGTCAAACAGCCTGTGGTGGTAAAGAAAGCTTTTTGTCAGCCATGTAGAGGAACGAAAAAAGAAAAAACAGAATCTCATTCATAGAAATTTCTCTCTGTACTGCTAAGAATTCAAGTGTTCAAGTTGGCTGCTGCCATTAAATTATTTTGAGATTCAGTGAAGAACCTACATTTTTTCACCTGAAAAAATTAAAGGACAAATTTCACAGTCTTGCTTTTTAGTACAGTGATTGGAGGTGAGGCATTATGTGATCACAACTAGGCTCCAATTTTTGAGGGTGATCGCCACAACATGACAAGCCTACTGAACAGGGATCACAAGAATTTCTTAAGTGACTAATAAAGAGTTATTAAAGCTGAAATTCATAATTTGCCAATATCTTTGTTTCTCGCAGCTCTAGTTTGGGTAAAGTATTTTCAAGCATTTGCTACCTGAGATTTTAAATGTACCCTTATGAGTTCCCCTCCATCACATGGCTAAAAATAGTACACAATTGTTCATACATAGGTTGTTTCTGTATTATATTTAGTAGCAATATTATTGTTTTGTTCTACAATGCATATAATACAGAAAGCTTTTGTTTCAGTTCATTAAAGATATGATTGCCTGTGTGCCATTCTTCTTGAAGTCACAAGCTATTCTTGCTGTTCATTAGTCATACTTTCCCACGCTGTTACACTCATTTTATTCTCAATCCGACTGTCACAAGTGTCCAGTAATCTTCTTGAACATTCGTGCAAGCAGCCAGTGCTATAAATATATTGGTGCTGATAATTTGGCCTTTCAACTCCTCATTTGGGACACTGCTTTCCCATGACACCCAATCAGATTCTAATCACCAGACTTCTTTTTCCTCACTAAATGTTCATAAAGAATTGTACTTCCTTTTAAATTGTGTTTTTTTATGGAGATATTTGTCACCATTGTAAATCCAGCCATTTGTTATACATTGATGATGCATCATCAATGCACTAAGAAGCATTCTAAATAAAGTGTATTGCATTTTGCTTTCACTAGGCTACTAACAACATAATATTGACTTGAAGTCTTTGTTTTATCTCACATAAGTTTTACATTAAACATTCTTATATCTCAGTTCTGCTATTGTACATGCCACAGGTCAAGACAAAGGAAGCTTATTCCAGATGTTTCTATTTAATATTGTTTTTTTAATTATCAGTTGACTGTCAATAACTAAATTATGATTTTTGTAATCTGCAGATGAACAAAGTTTGAATATATTAGTTATATGGTACGTATCATACTCGTTGGGTGTTCTACGTTCTGATCATTTCTGAACCATTTTATTGTTTAGGTCTTTTCATGTTAGTTTATTTCTGTGTTCATTTACTATATTACTGTTAGTCTTGTAATTCCTTTATATTGTGGTTTATCTCCCTCTGATTACTCTTTGTCTCCTTTCCTCACTTCCTCTGCTCAGTACTGTTTTCTTGTTTAACCTGATTAACCTCACCTGTTTGCAATGTTATTGTTCAATCTTTTCTCTGTATATAAGCTTACTGGCTTCCACTGTTCTTTTCGTTAACTGCTGCTCCATGTCCTCTTTTCCTTGTGCTCAATAAGCAAGTTTTTCTGTTTTTTCACCATTAACCATCTATCATGCCTATCAAATGACCAAGTTGTTGTTTGCAAATCGATTCAGATTTGAACTTACAAAACATGACATTTTGTTGCTAGATTATATATACATAAAAACTTACATTTGAAATAAAAAATATGCTGCAACTGCATTTCGTGTTCTCCTGACTTTGTTAACTGGTCTTTCTCATCAGTATGCAGGAAACATGGATGCATTTCAAGTCATTATAGGAGTCATGACAGCCTCTATTTGTATAACTCTATGAGCAGTATGCCTGATCCTGAAATCAGCATAGTTCTGATGGTTATATTAATTTCAAGGTTTGCTAGTGCTTAATTTTTGAGTATTTGCTTTGATGCAGTATATTTTCATGTAGAAGTGAGCTCTGCCTTTGATAATAATTAACTGTTTGTAATGTATGAGGATCTGCATGACTAACTTCCATGGAGGCAGCCAACTGACCAAGCTGGCTGAATATGCACTGAATATATTGTGCTTGGTGATGGAGGCTGCACCCAGGAACAGCTTGAAGCTAATCTTCAGGAAAATAAGTATGGCACTGTCTTTTCCCGTTGTTACTCCCTAGGACAACAGGATGAATTATTTTAAGCTGCAAATACACACACATAATGTGCACCTGCAAGTAAGAAAAACTGTCTTTTTTTGTTGTTGTTGTTTTTATTTCCACTCCCAGTACAGGAACATCCCTAGATCCATGTGGACATATCCGATAGCTAACGTCTTTTGATGGAGATGACAAAGTTGTGTCTCTCCTGTGAAACCTCCATCCTAATGCAGTATTGACTATGAGTTAAAAACCAAAAGCAGTATTGGAAGTATTGAATACTACCACCACCTGGTGGCCATTGCAGCAATTTGTTACCATGGAGACGTAACACAAGTTGGTGGAAAGACATTTCTGACTGTGACATTATGATGATTTCTGTGGAAACTCCCATCTGCTGCTGCTGTTTGGTTTAACGTAGTGTACAGATCTAGAAGACACTATTTCATGGATATTGTCCATGAAATTGCAAGAGAAACAGTGTTATTTCCTTTTATGTTTGACAATGTATGAAAAGCCAAATAATTCACTTGCTACCATGGAAAAACGTTTTTCTGGGTTTGTTTATTTTTTTTCTCAAATGAGCCCTTTTCTTTATCAAAAGTTCCCTGATTTCCCAGTGACTTTGTCAAATTAAATGCTAGCCAGCATCCATATCAATTCATCTATCTCCACTAACTTTAAATATTTACAATCTTTCTTAATAAATGAAGAATGAAGTCCCTAAAACCTTTAACATAAAAAAGGACTTCCTGATTTTAAGGGCTTTCTCAACTCATTCTTTGTCCTTAACTCAGGTTGGCATGGAGGTTGATGAAGCTGACTGAAGTCATAACAGGGCAAAGAAAGAGTGCAAGGGGTCAAAACTGATTCAGATTATTTTGGACATCAATGGAGAGCACACTCTTGTGCAGAGTATAAAGCATGTCAACCTGTATGAGGCACATTGCAAGTCATGGAGAACTTTAATTTAAATATTGTCAGTTATTGCTGCTTCCCTGCCAAGCCTAATTCGGTTCTTCTTTTGTCAACTCCTCTGTGTCACTTCTTCGGTTACCTTCTCACTTTTTTGCTTCAATGGTAGTTGTCTTTGCCAGAGAGGCAATATACAATTAGTTCTGGGATAAAGAGATGCCCTGAGCTTACCATGACACTCAACTATATCTAATCAATTTGGTGCTGTTTTTAATTTAATTAAATAAATTGAGATCAAAGAGTTGAGATAGTGCACGCTCTTTTTAAATGAAGATGAAACATTCCCTGTCACACATACTGTTTGATATACATACTTATAAACTCATCATATTCCCTAGCATGCTCTCACTCACGCATACACACACACACAGAGAAGTCTTTCTGCTCTTCAAACATGCAGCCTTATGTTTATTTATGATATGCCAATATGGAGCACTTCAAAGAATTGACCACCCCTGGAAAAAAAAACAAAAAAAAAAACTATAACCCATCCCCGAGGTCGTCTGTAAAGTATAGCCACGGTTCTTCCGAAGAAACAAGCACTCGAGTTAAAGTTGCTCAAACCAAACTGGACACAGAAATTCAATGACAAGACCATCTTTTTATTACTAATGCAGGAACTGATGCAACCGTGATGAAGGCTGTGTGTAAAGCTTTGATTCTGAAAACGCCCAGAAGGAAAGAAAATATAGAGACATTCAGAACCACATAAAAGAAAAATAGAAAGAAATTCTGCATGTTTTTTTAATCAGCTCTTGCAACCTGTTTGGAAATTCTCAGTTCTAATGATGAAGCGGAAACAAGGTAACTGTTGTTTTATTTTGAAGATTCTTCCACATGAGATGCATAAACAACAGAGTTACATTAAGATGTCTATGATAAATAGCTAGCAATAGTATTTTATTTTAAATGACAATATTGGCATTTGAGAATAAAAATAGAAAAAAAGTGAGGTTAGCAGTTTTAAGTTGCTATTGTTGCACTTATATTCTTAGCATGTAATATTAATCATGGGTTGAAAATTAGTGAATTTCTCAAAAACAAAACTGAAAATCAATCAGTCAAGTTTATTTATGTTAGGGGTGTACCGATAGAATAATCTCACGATACAATATATGATATTCTGATCACAATATGATATGTATCACGATATTTGACAAACTATACAATTTGATGCACTTTTACAATTTTTGGAAAGATTTTAGAAGGACAGGGTGATTTTAGTGACATTTTGTGTTCCATAGACTTGGATTTAATTTACTGAAAACTGATTAAAAGCACCAACTACACAATACCTGACTCTGATTGGACAGAGTCTAACAGTCTACAGCTGGACAAAGCAGACATGATAAAAAGACGGTATAAGCCTATGGACCTCTATGGTTTAATGTATCGATACTTGCGGATGAAAAATTGATACCTTCCGAGGGCGGGAAAAAAAATCGCTAAATATTGTAGAATCGATATAATTATACAGCCATAATTTATATAGCACATTTCAGCAACAAGGCAGTAGAAAGTGCTTTACGTCATGGAAAATATGTAAATACTGTCCAGATGAAAAGTTGTATTGCCAGTCAAGGTTTATATATACCAATATATGCCAAGAACCAAATTTTAAGCCAATGTTTTCTGTTTTGATTTCCTTTTCAATTAGCTAAATGAACACTAAAAGATAGCTTTGCAAGACACTTTTTGGCCTAAACATTGCTAAATTTGTTTAGAGCTGCAGCTAGCTACTGACGACACTCCGTTCTTCTATAATACTTCTTTATTAACAGACACAAAAAAGCATAGGAAATATGGCACAAATGAGGGTACTGCATTTCCATCTTTGTCAGGGTTTGTTGCTGCACAGCTCAACGGTGTGCAGAAGCAACAGCAGGTTTGTGCTGTTTACTAAAGTCTTTCACCCAGAGCAGGAGAGACATTTAGACCTTCCTCCATCCTACATGACTCCAGAAGCCACATTAGCTCCCTATCAGCATGTAAACCTTCCATATGAGCACAACATACAGTATCATCACTGCGGCGGTGCTTCCGCTTCAAATGATAAACTAACACTCTATGAGTCTGCTTCATTGGTTTCAGGGAAAGAGGGAGGGGGTGAGTTGGACTTCTGTGTTTTTCTGAACAAACAATACTGGATGCTTTGCCCGGCAGACACCTGCATTAGCATGTATTTGCATTTGCTCAGCACACGATGCTATCAGCATGAATCAAATCCCCCACAACTGAGGGAAGCTGGTGAAAATAAGCTGAGGTATAAAGTTTAATCCAGAGCAGTGGAACACAGATTCTTGATGTGATTCACACTGGCACACTGAAATAATTTACATGTGCCTATTTTTGCCGCAGAGTAGGTGACTACACTTCATATGTGGTGTTGTAACTTTAATGATTACACTAAAAATAAGTGATACGATCCCATTATTTGAATTGTCAAAGAAAAAAAAGAATGGATTTGGTGTCTGGTGGCATTGTGGCTCAAAAATATCTGTAATCTTATTTAAGATTATAGACCAGAAAAAGATCTATTGCTAAGACCTTTTTCTAAGTAACAGTAATCATATTCTATAGCCATGTGTGGCTATAGGATTATATAAATAATAATATAATCCTAAAGCTACACATGGTAAAGTTGTCACAGTATCCTGATGTAGTTAACATTACATGGTGCCATTTGTAAAAATACCAGAAGTATGAACACCATCATTTATGCCACTGAATATTAGTACACAACTGAACTTCTTGTTTCTGGACACAAAGAAAAACCTCAAGTCCTTGTCTGTATAAGTGAGTACATTGAGAACAGAAACTCTGGTGAAACACTAGAGACCAGTGGTAGCTTGGTCAAATTGACATATTTGGAGCTTCTGCACTGCATTTTAAAATGTGCATTTTTTTATAAAAGAAAGAAGAATGAACTCCCTTAAAAGCCTGATCGACAGTCACAAAATGTCCTCACTGCGAGGTGTGCTGATTCAAATAGTTAAGATTTGTTCTAAAAAATACAAGTGAGGGTATAAATCCACATAAATAAAAAGTATCTCCTTCTTTAGGACAATTTTCTCACTGGTGAGCATCCTTCATAAGTCTGGTCATCATGACAACAAGCCTGCACCGCCAGCTGCCAATGGGTCACCAGCCAATCACACAACATTGATTATATGTCAACATCTTGCCTCTCATAGCTCACGCTCACACACGAACACACACGATTCATTCCAGTTACTTCTGTATGTGTGTGGCAGAGTTAAAGGTTCAGTCATATGATTAAGGTCAGTCCTTTACTCAGATACTTATTACTGAAGCCAGATATAAAGTGTTCGGGTTTGCAATGGCCAAATTCTGATATTAATTCAAGAGGAATCATATTTGAGATTGTTTGTCAGTAGGAGTATTGGAACACAATATGTATTAAAATGACTCATTAACACAGATATGTTTCAGTTTTGTCATGGTCTGGTGAATTAATAACAATATAGGTTTACCTTCAGTAGTAAATATAAAATATTTTTAAACAGATCAACCTGGACATAGTTTTCATAGTGCATATTTTAGTAAAACAAAAACTCAAAACAGTACTTACTAAAGAAATAAACTCAGGATGGTTTTACAGTAAAATATCTTTGCTTCTGTTATTGAAAAACCCAATTTAAGGATTCAAACATATTTTTTTTACAATTCTTTTTGTGCCCACTGTTTAGAATGTTAATGCACTTGTTCATGATAAAGATATTCTTTAATTCAATTATTCTATCAAAAACTGTATACAAAATCTTTAAAATCATTACATCAATGTTCAATGATGGCACAATGTGGTTGCAAGCCCTTGGAAAAAGGGTTTTCTGCTGTACATAGCCTTTATTTTAAATCATGAAATGTACAAGTCAAGAGGAAACACAAAACTAGTCTGCATTAACACATGTTCTGTCCCAATCATTCAATTTGTAATGCCTGGTGTGCCCCTTTACCAAACATTTACTGGGTTTTCTGAAACCCAGTAAACTGTTCTGTACTTCCATATTGCCCCATATCCTTTAACCACAGAAAATGACTCACCAGCTGTGCAAATGGGAACTGTTGCCTGAAGCCTTATGTGACAGTGCTTACTTTTAAACACAAAACATTCAGTGTGTCAAAAGTTGAAAGGAGTGGAAAGAGGGGTGTGTGTCTGAAGAGTACAATGTTTGAGCTAAGAGTGGAAGTACTGCTGGTATTGATTCACTTACTTTTTTTCTTCAATTTATTTTACTCCCAGACATCCTCCATTTTATTACTACTTTCTACTTCTTTCCTACTGCAATGTATTTCATCATTTTCAAGTACTACATGTATACATTACAGAGCATTCAAAGCATAGTCTGACAGCAATTTTTTGGATTGATTTTTATTTAGGGAAATCAGGTTAAAGGGGACTAAATACCAAACTTCCCCTTCTTTCTCCATGCCACTAAACATACACTGAAGTTTATGGTTGTAACTACTGAAGAGTTTTTGAGCAGCCTGGACATTTTTCCAAATTGGTCTATGTGAATATTTTCAGCTAAAGTAGCTCGTAGCATCTAAGATACAAAATAAATCAAAAAGTTATACCAAAGAGCAGAGGCCAGGATTTTACCAAATACTAATGAATAATTAGCCATTCCCAAAATGTTCAACTTTTATCACCCACTTTTCAGTTGTGTTATGGTTTAAATGTTTCGTTTTCTTTTTTTTTTTTTTTAAGAAAAAAAAAATACCTTAAATCTTAAAATGACACAATTGTGGTTTTATTGAAAGACACTTTACAGACTGTGGGCTGATGATCAGCCTCAGGAAGTTCTGAAACCTGGAACATTAAAGTAATTTAATCCAAACCATTTAACTAGTCACTGTATGCCAAAAATATATATAATGCTAGGCTGCTCTGCATTTATGGGATGTTTTCAGCCTGTTTTAAATTGTTACCAGTATAAACTTGTGGCTTTTACCTAAAAATGTGATTTCCATCTACTTTTCTGTTTTCATAAAATGAATATGTGCTTTCAAATTGAGTTTTTTCAATAATTTCTACTCTATAATTAATTTTAAGTTATTATATAGCTTATATAATAAGCTATATAATAAGCAGATTTGCTGCTTAAATCTTCCCACACATTTGATCAAAATGTGAGCAAATATTGGCAATGTTAGCAAATCAACAATGACATATTTGATTTAAAACATAGTTTCTCTGAGACTTGAACATTTGGATGTAAATTGAGATGTGAATGAAAAAAAATGCCAAAGCCCCATAAATTTCCTCCAAAAATGTAATCATGTTTGAAAGCAAATACAAATACAGAATCATCAATCTGTGTCAATAGAAACCTTTGGCACTGAATAGGCACAAAACTTCAAGACATCCAATATTAAGCATAAGGCCTGGATTTAAAAGTTAAGCATATATACTGTGTTTTCTCCATAAGCTTTCATGCCTCTTCAACTTTCCAGAAGATACTTTTAAGCGATTTGACTAGTTCTGCCTCAATTTTTTGCCCTATGTGTGAATAATCTCATTTTTAGGCAGTTAATCAGCTTTGATTCTTATTTAACTTTAAAACGTTTTGGGGGCTGACGTTTTTGGCTAATGTTAAGATTATTTAACACAAACAAGAAGATTTTTGAAACTCAAAAAGCCATCAAAAAGCTCCTGCAGCTTTGTCTTTAGCCAACACTGCAGCTCTTTGGGGATCCCATGAATCGGACAAGCTGATTAAGTTGCGTTTTTCTTGGCCAATGGAGTGCAGCGGCAGACAATTAGGACGAGGATGTGCCGCTTGCTGTGGTTGTTATTTTCCAGGCCCAAAATGACCTCCGGGAAAGACTTGTAGAGGAAGGAGGGGATGTTTTTGAAGATACAGCTTTCCCAGCATTGCTGCTCATCACAACGCGTTTGATCTATTGCCCGCCACCGCTCTTTTTTCCCCCACCCCTGCTCCGTCATACCTCGGCTGGTTGAGTGCCACCAGCCACCCATATATTAACCAGCAACACCCAATATGTGATTCACAGAAGTAAAAATAACCATGCCCCTCCACTTCCTTCAACCCTTCTCCATCCTTCCATCTGTCTCCACATGTCCCCCTTTCCTCTCAGTCACCCCGCCACCTGCTTCTGGGCAAATCACTCGTTGTATCCGTACACCTGCACTTTGAGGCTTACTGCAGCTAAATGAACGCCAAAAGGCACATGGTGTTTCCTGGTGCACAGTTGTGGGAAAATGTAATGCTCATTAATGTAAAAATAAAAAATATATATAATTTTACCAGAATTTGAAGGTTTTCCCTGCTTGAAATTGAGCATCCAGCTGCTAAATCTCATTAAAAATTATGAAATGCCAGGGCTTATTCTCCAATATGTCACAGAGCGGCAGAATATGCCAATCCTAATTAGCAATTTCTTTATTCCTTCACAAAATGCCTTCGACTAACATAAAATGATTATTCCATCTATTAAATATTGTTAAAATGCTAATTATTTTTATTATGTCACTGTTTAGCTTAAATATGGGTTCTTATTCAATGGACACAATTTGCAAAAAGACTATAACAAGGAGGCTTGTTTATATAAACTCTGTCTTTCATCTGTAAAATCCAGAAAGACCCCAGGCTGGGAATCGAATCCAGGACCTTCTTGCTGCAAGGCAACAGAGCTACCAACTGCTCCACTGTGCAGCCCTAATTTAGGTAATATGAGAGAAAATACTTAGGTATTGATGTTTGTGGTCTTATCCTTATAATATGGTTTCATAAATTTGTATGTTGGCTCTTCAAAAACTTTACTCTGTAAATCACAGAAAAACATTTAGTCAAAAGAATAAAAATTGTATTTGCATGTCTGGACTAGACTCGGGTTTGTGGCACATCTTTGTAGATGTTTTTGCAGGGAAAAAAAACAACATTTTCTTGCTATGTTCCTAAGGCAAAAATAGTAGTATAAACAATAAATAAGTAAACAGAAAAATGGTGCAACCCCACTCAGAACTCCAAGTTGTCAGTCAATTTACCACATAACGTAATCCTCTTCAAGTCATTTTTGACCTTATTGTGCCTGATGAATCAAAAGGTATGTCTCTGCAGCCGGAGACTGTAATATCAAAAAGAGATAGCTACTGAAAAAAAAATGACAGTTAGCTACACATTTAATATCCCTTGCTGCTCCTAAACTGCCTGAAAAGCCTCATTTATAGTGCAGGCATTTCTTTCAGGACACAACAACAGGACTATGAAATATATTTGCATAATGCCTGCCTGGTGGCTAGTTTGGCACACTCTCCGAAGAACAAGAAGCGACTGCATCAAACTCTGACCAATCAGAGAGGACAGGTCAAGGTGTGGAGTGCTTCTTAACCAACAAAGGGTGAATGTTTTAAATTGTAATAGGCAAAAATGGGCAGACAAAACAGAAAAATATTTATATTTTTCTCTGGCAGATCACTACAATACAGAGGTATGAACACATTAATTTCTATGTAATGCACAGCATTAAAAAGTGATCAGTTTAAAATTGAATGCCTACACTTATCTTAGACTGATGGAGCAAATAGTTACTTCATTGTCATTCCACTTGTAGCCCATATATCTGGTGTATAAATATGTGTGAAAACAGCAAGATTGCCTGTTTAAAAACCAATTGTGCAGAGGAACTTTTACAAGAACTAGCAGTTTAACTGTACATGATAAATAATTTTACAGCTGTTTCCACATAACGTAATCCTCTTCAATTCAACACAAACATTTCATAAGTAGAAAAAACTTTAATACTTTGTTGAAGTATTTTTTTTTTATTTAATATCAGCTTTTAACATTTTGAGTTGGTGATATTTGCCAACTCGACATTGCAAACGTTCTCTCTATCCAATTGTAAATAAATTTGTTTTTCTTATAAAGATAAGAGATCCCAAAGATTTTATGACACATTTAGTTTTAGACACTAAATATGTCCACGGCACAAGTTCAGAGTCAACTTGTAAAATTATTTGGTAGTTGATTTGGATGTATGCACTGACTGACCCTCTTCAGCACTAGAAACAGACAACTGAAAAGTAACATTCGTGATTATCGGCTATCAGGTTTGCATACCAAGTTATTTGAAAACTTACTCAAGTTTGGAGCCACTTTGCACACTGTTATTTTAAATCTGTTGTCTATTTTGCATTTCCTTGGTGTGAAGAGTTTTAGAAAGCGTTATCATATACAATCATTTTCAGTAATTAAGATCATGAGGTTCATCTGTCAGATTAAAATAACCTTCAGGCAGGTGAAAACTCTTTGTAATACAAACTGATGTCATATTTTGATCTTAAATGTAGCATTTAAGAACAGCGTACAAGATTTTACTGTCAGATTTCTAACTGAAAAATTCTGACAATTTCAAGAAATAAAAGATTTAAGACACCAGTCTTTGTGTAATAATCAATACATAGTCTGCTTTATTTATTAAATCAAATTACAGAACTAAACACATTTTTCAAGTTTATTCCACTTTACTGAATAGGTCCATACTTTCCCGAACATGGCTTATAACAACAAGCAAAGACAGAATGTGTGTATCTTCTATTATGAAAGGTAATCCAACATTTCAGATAAAAAAACAAGTATTTTTGTTAGTCGAGAGAGTTTTTTTCCCCCTCCACCTCCAGATGTTCATTACAGACACCGAATTAGAAATTAGAAGGTTAAAAAATTATGACCACAAGAAACGCATCTGCTAAAAGCAAAACTACCCGTGAAACAGATTCAAATGATCATTTAAGAATTAACGTTTATCATGACACCTGCTATTAATAAAAAAAATTCTCGAATGTCATGTCAACAGTCTCTCTGACAGAACAGAAGTCCACAGGAGTCTTACGATTTTAAATTACATTTTTGAAACAGACAATCTGTATTTTTCTCCAACCTAAAAAGGTTCCGGGAAAATTCAGCAAGTTAGCCAGAAATGATGTGGCAGTCCGCTCACTACTAGCAGCAAACAACAGAATGAACACAGCTCTGAGGTGTCTGAAAAGCAGCAGTCTGCCTGTTCAGGCTCGTAGCTATTTCCACTGACAGGCTACCTGGAATTCTGCGAGGGAATTTACTAAAATAAAGAAACTCCTGCCCCTCTTCGACCTCACAGCCACGTCCTGGGGTGAGGAAGAGGAGTCATGGTAAACATTCAGCTCAGTGGGGAAACAGCCATTGATTTCTGAGTGCCTCCACAGCCTCTTCCCTCATTGAGATGAACGCCTCAACCAAGGCCACCAGTGATAACGAGGGAAGGAGGAGGAGAGAGGACAGTATGGCCAGAGCTCTGGGAAATCAGGCCATAATTAAAAGGGCAGAGAAGCCCTGAGCAGATGGCAACAAGGAGATGAGAAAGGAGGAAGGAAGGGGAGGAAGAACACAGAAAATAAAACCATAAAAATGATGGAGATAAAGACGAATGATATAAAGGTGGACTGAGATTGAAGCCTAAAAGAGTAGAAGGAAAAGGAGGTAAGATGAAAGTAAAAAATATAAAGAACAATTTTTTACAGGAAAAATAGGGGTGAAGGTGGTCAAAAAGTGGAAAGAGGATATGTGAAATAAAGAAGAGAAGTGAAAAGAGAAAAAAAGAGGAGAAAATCAAAGAACACGGAAAATTGAGAGAACAAATGGATAATGGGTAAAAATTGTGGTGGGTAGATAAGGAAGGAGCAGAAATAACAGAACAAAACAACCGAGGAGAGAGAAGACAGACAGAGAGAAATTAGAGGGAAATGGAGACCAAGAATAGAGATGAGATAAGGAAAGGCAATAGAACAGGGGAGAGAAAATGAGGAGTCGGTGGAAAGCAGAGAAGTTGGCATTTCAGCTTTTGACATGTAGAACTCAACAGGAATCAACTCTGATGACTCTTAATTTGATCTAATAATGAAGAAATGGAAATGTGTCTATGCTTCTTTTCTACTAAATAAGAAAAAAAAGAGAAGACAAAAATAACTGAACTTAGAAGCAGAGTCTCCATGGAGATACTGGGCTTTGTATGTTCACTTCCAACCAGTAGTAATATCTACACGAAATCTTGTGATTTTGTTGACTGTTCTTGTTCAAAAACATACAAAACATCATTTTAAACTATTTAAGATAATTTTAGTAAAATACAAAGGTATTTTTTGTTTAACTGATTTGGACTATTAGATCCATTGTAATTGCAAAATACTAAGACATTGGTAGACATTTGAAACAAGTAATGCAAAATGACAGACTTTCTTTACTATAAAAAGAAAAAAATCTCTGAAAATCTCAAATAAGTTTTCCTTAAATTGTAAATTTTTAGGTTTCTAAATCCAATATGCCTACCTTTAATCTAAAACCGACCTGCAAAATGAAAAAAGGCAAACAACTATTCACCTACAATTTCTAGCTCATCAAATCCAGCCTGTGAATGATAAATGCACTTGCTGAGTTAAGCTTTGTCCAGATAAAGCAAATTAGCGAAGCTTACATTTAACTTTAAGTGCATTATTATTGAAACAGACAAAAAGAAAAAAAGATATCACAGTTACTATGATTGAACAAGGAAATTAAATTACAACTTTAAAATCATACATTCAATGAATTAACTGATTATGGCATTTACCTCCTTTCTGCAATAAAATTGTATTTGATAACAAGTCAAGAGCGTCATTATCCTTCCATGATGTTATTTTAAAATGACAAGCATGCACTGTCAGGGCTTATCCAATAGTCAGTCCAAGATGTCACTCCATTCTGACAAGAGGAACGGATTCTGACAGAAAACAAAATCCTGAAAAACGTATTCCTTTACGTTCTCCAATATGCCCAAGTCCACCTCTCCTGGTAAATCTGTGACCCACCCACTGACGTGACTCTGATCTTTTCCATATGCCTGACACCTCCACACTATGTCACCTCTAATTGGCCATTACAGCAACTGGTTCTCAAGGTCCAAATGCAGTTTAGGCTGAACTTTTAGCCTTACTGATTAGTTAACATTAACCTTGTAACAGGAGTTGGGACATGGACCTTTTTCTTTTTCTGTAGGGTTTCTGTGTAATATGGACTTAACATGGGAAGAATGCGATAGACCGTAGACCTTTCTGTTTGAGCACTGCCGCAAAACCTCTGCAAAAATTAGAAAAGGTGAGACAAATGTGGTGAATCCAAATTAGATTTATGGAGGGCATTATGTTCACAAGTACTGCAGATCATTTTATTGACTTCTAGTTACAATAATAGCTTTATTTAAATTTCACTCCCACAGTAGAGTAGGAATAGTTTCCAATATAAATCACAGTGATCCAATCAAAGGTCAGCAGCTTCATGTAAAGGTGTAAATGTTTGAGCACATGCATTTAGATGCAGTTGCTTATCATTGTCATCTTCATAATAAGATCTTTGGCAAAGTTCTGCTAGATTTCAGAGTCTGACGGTTAACAACATCTATTTATTTTGCTTTATACTGTCAGTTGTGTTCCTCAAAGTAAAGCATCAGTGGCATCAGTAAGTGGACTTGCAGACTGACATTTATTTTAATAAAGGTTATGACTTGAGTATGCGAGTCAAAAGATTAAATTACTCGAGACATATGTCAATGTTAGGTTCAAACAGGGCAATAGCTTCCATCCACTCATCCATCCATCCATCGGCTCTGGAATATGGAATTAGCCATCAATTTTTAAAAAAAAGTTTTAAAGAGTAAGAACACATAAATTCAAAATAAAAATGATAAATTACAAATACATAAACACATTTTTACACAATAAAAGAATTATGTAAGAAAAAATGTGAGGCTTCAAAATAAATGTCTACAAATAATTGCTTTTGTTAAAAGCAGTTCATTGGGTTTATGTTAAAATAAATAGATTATCTTCAGTTTCTTTTTTTTTTTTTTAACTGTTTGTTCAAGTAAACGTGTTCAAACAGATGTGAAGAGGCTACAGCTTTAATTAAATTGCTTCTCGTGTTTGCTAGGTACCCAAACTGCTGTTTGCTGCCTGTTTATTTTCATGTCAATAACACTGAGGGGACTGAATACAAACAGCAACAACCTGTCTCTGAATACACTCTATTAACTTGGAGCAGAGCTGTGACTCAGAGCGGCTGATTTGCAATTTACCAGTTGCTGGGGGCCAACGGTGGCTACATTCATTAACACCAACACTAACACATGCTGCAGCAAACACACAAAATAGGCTTCTCTGGCAGCCTAGCAACAATGCACCTGATTGGGATAATTACACACCATTATATTTTTGTGTTAAGACTACAAGTTCTGAATTAATGAACTGAAGTGTTTTCTTTGCCTTTGAAAATCATCCTGAAAGACTTTGGAGAAACAGACAAAACGTCTTAGCAACCTCTTCTGGCAGGATCTTAGACATGCCAGGGGATTTTACAAAAAGACACCTTTGACCACCAGGGAAAGAAAGGATTAGTTAAATTATGGAATAAAGGTGCAAACCATGTTCTTGATTTTCCTGCAGTCCTCTTAAAACTTTGTTTCCTTCCACTTTCCACTCTGACGTCAGACTGTAAGCCACTCTCTCTTGTTTTGCAGCAAGTATATCCATCAAACATCCAGTTTGAACAACAAGATACAAAAGAAGGAAAGTAATTTTACTAAACTTTAATTCAGTATGTGTGAGTTACTTGAATTGACTGCACAGCGAGCTACTCAACTCCTGAAAAGGTTATTTGAAAAGGCCTGCTGATGTACAACTTGATGTGAGAGTTGAAAATAGTTTTTTAAATATTCCGTATCTGAGAGTTAATTTATTGGAACCTTTTTAAATCAAGTGTCATCACAGCACCTGCACCCTCTCAACCAAAAAAGCCTCCTTGTGAGTTTAGGTGAATTTAAAGCCTGCCAGAGCTTAATGAGGCATATTGGAAACTTGGCTAAAAAACAAATCCAGCTGTGCTCAAACTACGGATATCTAAAGCAAAGCAGCTTAGATGTGTCGATTAAAAAAAGGAACAGAAAATTAACTTGTCTTTTACAGTACAGGGTATTCTGGTCCTATTAGATTTCTGAAGTTCACCACATAATCATAAAATATTTAACTATGAATCTTGTTAGCCTTTACTGATGGCTTGGTATTAACTAGGTTTTGACAGAAAATTTTCTTACCAGACCAAGTTGGTCAAGATGGAACAAAGTAGATTACCTGTGGTTTAAATGTTTGAAACTTAAAATATTTAAAACAATTAGTTCACTCAAGATAAAAAAAATTAAATGAATTCTGTATAAAGCTGGATCTCAGTATTTGGATTTGATGTGTAAATGTAGACTTCCAAAGGAAGTTGTAATGATTTCCGTTTGCCTACAACACTGAAATGACTTTCACTATATTTCTCACATAGGCTGTATTGCTGTTAAAAAATTACTGGAACCCCTGCATTGCAGTAGCATAACCTAAACATTTTAGTTTGAATAAATTTATGCAGCAGTGCAAAATCCCACATATTTTAAATAACCATTGGTACATCACTCTTTTCTATTTTTGTTGCATTTATTGAATGTTAAGGTAAATTTACATTTTTAAACCGTTTCGTAAAGTAAAAATGTGATTTGTTACAGACACGTCTCTTAGCCACTCATCAAAGTGGAGTTGGCAAAAGAGTATTCACTATATGAGGTTGCTGCAGAAAAGTGTCTGCAACCCAGATTTTTGTGGCCATGTTGCCTGAGCGTGGGGACAGGGTCAGTTATAGTCCCACTGAGAGTAGGATCACTAAATACAAAGCAGATAAAGAAAATTGGGGGCCAGAAAATTAGCAAAAGGGGAAAACAACAACAAGCAAATCTAATTTTGAAACACAGACATGAGAAATTTATTGATTCACCATTCTGGACACTTCATCTCTCAGGGACAACAATGACACAACATTAATATTTGGCTAATTTAGCATTAATATTTGGCTAAAAATATATACTTTGGTTCTCTTCTCCTCCTCTGTTGATCAGAGTATAAAACAGAGCATTTGTTCCCCCTGAAAGACTGTAGTCAGAACTGTATATCTCTGAGTGGAGAGGGGTTGTTCTCCTGAGCTGAAAATAGTACAAATATGAGTGTGTACTTATCCGCAAGGTCCAAGAGTCTCACGTACATGGACCAGAGAGGTATGTAAGCCCTTAAAGTAGATACATACTGATTTTCACAAGTCAGGAAAAGACTAGGAAAAAGGTGCAAGCCTAAATCTGCCCATATCTTGACTCAGAGCTTTCTAAACCTTAAAGTTTAAATAAACAAGGCTGTGGGAGAATTAAAGTTTATCTGACCATGATAAGAAGGAAAAAGGTAAAAGAAACGGCCATAGATTGCTGTGGTAGAACAAAACATATATTAAAAGTTTTTTGTTTTTTTTGCACAGCAAATATGTCAAAGCTGCAGTATATATTTTACTACAGTAAAAGAAAATAACATTAAAAGCTATCTGTTGGATAAATAAATATCTTTTTGTTTTCTCATCTGCTCATTGTGATGCTTTTGGAGGTGAGGATAATCTGATGGAGGAAACAGCCTGCAAGAGCTGCACACAAAGCCATCTGCTTTTTAGACAATGTTTACCAAGTGGGACAGATTGTTTAAAAATAATAATGTAATCAATATAGTTTCTTTTCATTTTAACCAAAGATTGAAATCAAATAATATGTCAGACAATAAAGTTTTAAATACAATCAAGACAGACAAGATCTGAATCATTTCAAAGTGAACATTTACAACTAAATGAGTACATGTTGCCAGTAAGTTCAAAAAAATGCAGGATCTATAAAAACTAGAAATTCTTTACTTCTAGTAAAGGGCTTTATTTTTATTTATTTTTTGCACACTTTATTTCATCTCATGCAGAAGCAACGGTTGAAATCATGAACGTGTCAAACGAAACCGCCCACCTACATGCTCCTGCTGAGCAACCATAAGGACGTCCTTGCTACACGATTGACAAATTACAAAGAGACTGAGATTTTTAATAATGTCTTCCAGAGAGGAGCAGCAGTTTTTACTGCTCTCAAATAGGTTAACATTAAGAAAAACAGAAAGAGGTGTGCTGGACACTGGATGTCTGTTTCTTGTCGTTCTCCTGGAAACCACTGATGTAGTAATGGAGCCTAATGTCATAAGCAATCAATATGTATTAAAATGTCTCTATGAATGTGAAGGAAATGTAATATAAGTCTAATGTGCTGAAACAAATTGGCACATCATTTTCATTTCCTAATGATGTTATTACATTAAGAAGCAATTCATTAGTCTAAATAAGCTTTTTATGTTTTTTTAAACCCATCTGTATGGACAGGTTTTCTTTTATTATATCAAGACCGAGTGTAAGACATTTTGTTAACATTATGTTTGTTAAATGTAATGTACAATTATATTAAAAAATACTTATTTAATAAAAAAAATAAAAAAATAAAAAATTCTCATGGCATTTTGAAGAAATTGTCCCGACTAGATACAGAAAATATAAAAGAGCCATTTACTATCCTGGAGTACAGCGAACCCTCGTTTTTCGCGGGGGTTACGCTCCAAAAAGAACCCGTGAAAGGCGAAATCCGTGAAGTAGTTACCTTTATTTTTTTTTACAGTTATTATACAATGAAATACTCCATAATACATTGGAACCAAAGAACAAAACCTTTTTACAGGTCCAAGCATTTGTTTAACAAATAAAAGTACTGTATAAACGTTTTTTTTTTTGTTGTTGTTGTTTTTTTTTTTTTACAAATAACTACTGTACTGTAAAATAATAATTTTAATCATCAATACGAACTGAAGGCTTCAAATTGCGGAGATCAGCACCGCCCCACCGCGACCCGAGTCATTGGATTAGAACGGAAGAAAATGAAAAATGATTATGAAAAAAAATACAAAGTACAGCAGAACAAATAGTGACTCACTGCTCTTCTGACTGAGCCGCTGCATCCTGACTCCGCTCTGTAGCGGGTTTTTCTTCTAAAGCCCGCGGTGCAGGTGTGTTTTCAAGAGAAGAACATAGTTATAGTTAGTTATTGTCGCTCTTTTTTCTTCTGCGCAAAAAAATTCTTATAAACCGACATGGCGACATACAGCTGCATAGCTTCTACCTTCCTTTAGCATGTCCAGAAGTTTAACTTTTTCTGCGATAGTTAGCATCTTCCTCTGCCTTTTGGGCCCCACCGCAAGTGCCTTTGTCGCTGCAGAACGTTTAATCGACATTATGGGTTTTAGAGAAACTTGAAATTGCAAGAGAATTTGCAAACTTAAATTTGTCAAGCTGTTTTACGTACCTGTACATATTAAACCGCAACGTTATTGACACACAGGTAGAGAAGAAGCAGAGAGACTGTTTAGCCAATCAGAATGCAGAACACAAATCCGTGAAGCAGCGAGACCGTGAAAGGTGAACCGCGTTATAGCGAGGGTACACTGTATTACAAAAAGTGTTAAAAATAATCTTAGTGAGAAAATACTTTAGTTTTAAACTTTGAGGAGCAACTGTTGCTAATTCTCTCTTCACACTGCATTATGGCAGCCTGGTGGTAACCAGAACCTCCACGGCCATTCAAACATCCCTGATTAGCAGCAAATAATGAAAACCTCCCTTATTGTAAAATAAATTGTAATCCTACTCCTTCCTAAGTCTGATCAGTTTTTCCTGCTCTTTCACTGGCTATAGTGCTACAACCACAGACCGCTCCACCAGAATGTATCTTTCTACACCTAGACCATTAGGTTGAGTCTTACAACCAGTATGTTTATCACTATATCTGCAGCATTCAAGGATGTTTTAATCATGCTTCAGTGGATGATTGAATCCCAAATTCTATATGACAAAACCCACACAAAGGTCACTTATACCAAAGAAAATGTTCAGCTGCTTAGGCCTCACACACATCTATCATTCATATTTCTATGTGCATGGAAGACAACTTGTGGCATTATGATTGTTTGTAGTTGTATAATTGGCAGCTAATCCTTCCAAGCTTTGTGGTGAAACAAACCTGTAATGCCCCACTGAACATCATAAAAGAGATTACTAAATTAAAATTTTTGTTTTCCATGTTTAGTTTTTTTGAAGCAGTGTTAATCCCAAGATGTGTTTGGTTGCATTAAAAAAGAGCTTGTTTTTTAAACTACTAATATGTGTACTGTACACCTGTGTGCCTTTGGACCTGGTCTTCCTCAAAACATAGATTTTATCTTAAGGGACATCCTGGCAATATAATGGTTAAATAAAACGCTAAACTAGCAGGTGTATAATGTTTGTGTGCTTGTGCCAAAATGTGTTTGTTTTTCATGTTTAAACATGTTAAATCATCAGAGCAAATGGAAAGTTAAATCTCAATAACATAAAGCAACCATGTCAAAATCACCTGGCCATTATATCTTATGATTAAAATAATAATAATATTTTGGAAAAAGAAGAGATGTTCAAAAAAGCCTGGAAGTAAAGAAGGTTTGTGCTCAGGGGACCAAAAGGGCTTTTCAACGCCGATTTGGCCATATGTTGTGGATAATTATCTTATTGACAACGCCAATGCCAAGTATTTTTAGTTTATTTTTGGAGTTCAACAGATTTTCATTTTAAATATCCTGGGTATTTCAATGACATTTTGATGCCATAAACCTTTTTCAAAGCTTCCAGGAGCTTTGGAAGAGAAGAGGGCCCACACATTATTAGAGCTTACAATGTATTTGATACTTGTCATGAGGTACTTTTTAAAAATATTGAACCATTGTTTGATACCAAACATTAACTGGAGTGTTTGCTCCTCAGTTCAAACCTAATCGCGGCTGACCAAATCACATGGTTCAGGTTGAGTTTAGCAAATGTGGTATTTTTATATCTTTGTGACGGTAGGGCACAGTTGACTTCTTTTTGGCATCAGTCAAAAACAACTAGTTAGCTGACATGTAGATCATGTTTAGTTATTCTGCTTTAGATTCAGTAACCCCAAAATAACCCCCAATTGTTAAAAATAATTACTCCTTAACATAGCATTTTTTTTTTTACCCAATCTTCCTACTTATTGAGAGAGTCAGAAGCTGAATTATTTTAACAGAAATAATTGAAAACAATGGTACAGAAATAAAAGATAAATTAGTTGTTTGTTTCAATGCTTTTCAGATAATCCCACATTCTGCCCATGTTATTTGAGATTTAGAAATTAGCCCAGCACACTAACCCATGTGTGACATTTTTGTGGTTTTTCTTACTGTGAATAGCTGACATATTACTCTGGGGTTTTGCAGTAGTCCTTAACACTTGGTGTGTCACTAAAATTCATAGCTAGAAAGTATGCTGTGTTAGTGCTACATTTAAGACCAAAGAACAAAATTTATGACTCTTCATGTCACGCCAACAATGTACACTTCCAGAAAAATTCTAAAGAGGCCCTGAGGAGAGAAAATAAAGAATGTAGCTGTGTACATGTGCTCTACTAAAGCTCCGTGCCCTGCTCATTAGCAAACTGTGCCCCAGAAAATACCCCAAATCCCAGAGGAAAATGAAAACACCACCTGGTGTTACTTTCTGTGATGCAACGCTGGAGATATAGCTGACCCTGTCCAAGTGAATCCTCTTTGTTTCGCTGCTGTTTTGCTAAAACTGTGGGTTGCATATTTTAACCCCAAGTAGAGCTGAGTAATTGTCATACAGTTGCGAGGGGAGATATAATGGTTCCCAACATCTGATCTGTAGCCTCAACATCTATGGATATTCAGCTATATTCAAATAATCTCAGCCCATTTTTCTAGTTAGAACTGACTGTTCCACAAGAAACTGTATGTGAAGCATTGAAAAAATAGCTCTGATATTCCTCACACTGAAATAACCTGTTATAGGTTTATATTGTACTGTTCTAAATGAAATAACTGTGAGAAGGAAGAGAAAAAAGATTTGTTTTTAAAAATTTAACACATAAGAATCTGAAAAGTGTATTTGGCCTTCATACCCTTAAAAGAAAATCAAGAACAACCAACAGCCTTCAGAATTTGCCTAATTTATGAACAGATTCAAACTGTGTGCAAAGTCATAAACACAGCTGTTATCTGAAGGACTCAGATGGGTTTTGGAGTACATTAATGAGCAAAGAGCTTCATGAAGAACATGGCGCAGAGGTCGGGAATAACGTTAGGGGTTTGTGTGAAGCAGATTTAGGTGATAAAATTATAATTTACACATAGTATTTATTCCATCAACTAAATGTAAAGAATATAACTCAATTTTGATCAGGTTGCATTTCATCCTCCTTGATATTTCAAACTAATTTTAATTTTTTGGCATAAAAGTTTATTAGTTATTGCCATTCCAAATTGGGTTTTATTTAAATGCACTTACAAAGTATTTGTAAGATCATTTTAGTCAACAATATTAATACTGATTAGCTGTGCACTCCACAAACCTCGAAGTATACTGGCGTAAATAAAGCAATTGTTGACAGAAAGCCAAAAGTTCTATTTGCAGTTTTCTAAAAGCCATTTAGGGGACACATAAAACATGGCTGACCCAATCGGGCCTTTTTGTCTTAAATCAAAATGCTGTGCATGGTTGAAAACTAACACTAAACATTATTCTTGGTGGTGGCAGCACAACGGTTTTCTTTGGTAGTCACAGAGAAGGTGGTGACAGTGTGGGAGCTCAATATTGGGCAATCCTGGTAAGAAACCTGTAGAGGCTGGAAAACAGTTGAGACGTAATAAAACTACTTTGCAAAGCGCAAAAAATAAAACAGTCTCGGTGCAAAGCTAAAAGGTTGTGCAGTTGTTGTTTTTTTTTTTATGTGACAGTATAATTTTTTGTTTGTCTGCAAAATGAAATCATCATAAAATATGCTTATATTTGGGTTTGTAACTTGAAAAAAAAAAAAGAAGTTGTTTTAGCAACACACTGAAACTTACTGTCCAAACATACAGCAGAACTGGTTTTCTGTGTATCAAACTTAGATTGTCTGAAATGTTAACAAAACCATTGCTGAATTAGTTTTAGTTTTGCACCACATTACAAGCATATACAGTAAGAAGATGAAAATATTGATGTTTTGCTGCAAGCATGAGAACAGACTTTCCAAACACGTTTTTTGGTGGTCCTCCAAGCGTAACGCGTAACACTTTTCAATCGTTTGAAGTCAGAAGCTGGCTCATTAAATTCTGTAATGTTCATACTTGAGTTGAGTAAGGTCAGATAAAGATTTCTTTCTACCTGATCAACACTGTAATCTGGGCAACTTTCCATATATTGAGCTGTCGTTCTTTCAGCTTACATTTTGAAATCTCTTCTTCTCCATCTTCCTTCACACCTGAGGCAAACTTAAGACGCAGGATCAATAAGATCAGAGCCACTGGGAGATACCAGCGCTTTCATGGTAAGGTTTCGGCAGGCATTATTTTGTGAAGGAATGCCTCTCCAATACACATAACATACACAGGCTGGTGCATCCATCTATAGGTTGATAATGCTGAACCACTAATGTTCATAGCAGGCACTGGCAGAGTTTGATAGATACTGCTATCATAGAGTGGTGATGGTGTATCTGTAGAAATAGATATGACACACAGAGAAAATGCCCCAGAACAGATAAATCAAACAGGCAAACATCTTCCACCAGTCAGAGAGTTGTTCATTAATGTTTCTGCCAGTCGAAGTGAAAAATGTATTGAGTTGAGTTATTATTCATTTCAGAAAGATCACTTCAGACATCCATTGTTTTGAGTAACTGCTTCACTGCACATCCTGCACCATGGAACCTCAATGAGCCAATCCAACACAAAATTGTGGTGTCCAGGAGCCGATGCCATTTTACTGGAGTAAATGTGCAGACGATGGACAATACAAAAGTGGGATTAAAAGAACTATGGTCCTGTGGGATTTTCAGAGCCACGCTCACAAAGAGGTGAGCGCTAACAAGCAGAACAACATGGAACTCAACGAACTACAGTAAAAGCCAGTAAGGATGAAGTGGAAAGCTGAAGTGACAGAAATCAGTTATTTTCTTAAAAAAGAAAATAGCTGATAAAGTTGGAAGAGAAAAAGTGAAACATTTTCTGAAATGTTCTTTATGCAAATTATTTGATGACAGCCATAGCTTTACCACTAGCATCTTCACAGATATTTTTTTATAGCTAGTAACAGAGTGGAGAAAAAATGTCATAGGTGTTCACTAAAAACTATTTTGTTAAGTTTTGCATTACATTTTTATATATTCTTTGTATTGATGTCTCACATTAAATCCAAATTAAGTTCAAACTAAAAACAAATTTTAATGAGGCTGCATGAGACCCAAAACAGAAGGTAGCTTCTGCAGATTACAGAAACAACTTTGCAGATCTAACTAAACTAGTGAACCACTATTCACACCATCTATGATGATTTCTTTTACCTTTATTCCATACAATAATACCATTTTACCACAGTTTTATTTGATCCTTGTTAAAAAAAACATGGTATTTATAAGCCAACATCTTCACTTTTTTGTATTTACTGCATGCTATATTTAGAATATCAGGTTCTTTTCTGACACAGAACCTTCAGGCAGACGCATGGCTCGTAAAATGCCCCCCATTCATCAACAAGCACAGAAGGATTTACAGCACCCTCCTGCAGTTCTACTTCTTCAGCCTGACTGAACCGATCACTCAACATACATCTTCCTCCAACACTTGTCAACAAATGGTGTGTGATTAAGATTGCACAGTCCATTGGATGCATAAACTTCAGCTCTCTACAGGACATCTGCCGTAACCGCATGAAAATAAGAAATAAACTGTACCCACTCCAAGGTGGTTTATTTACACTTCAATCATCTGGCAGAGACGAGGAGAGACGAGCCAAAAAAAAATTACATTTTAAAAAGCCATCCGATTTGTGAATCTTCATTAAACCTATTTACTGATTTGAATATTTATCTGCAAGATAAGCAATACCTATTGTTTGCATGTGAAAGAAAACGAGGTCAAAAGGTTAGCGAGTGGAGAGGTATGTATCTACAGTAATAGTATGTTTATTGTTTGGCCTGAGGATATTAAGTTTTTAGATATTCATAGCTATATGGATGGCATTTGGTGACATATTATAGTGGATGGTTTGCTTTGTAGGAAAGTTAGGAGACTTGAGTGGTGAATGTGTTGACTTTTTAGGCAATTCCTATTGTTGTTTGGGTGGCAAGGTTCTGTTTTTGACATATTAGAAATTACAATAAATCATTTACCTGTGATATTACTTCTCTCACAGTAATCTACAACCATCTGCTCACTTTCTCTGTATTTAGCATCTGAACTGTGGAAACTGTTGTCTTTAGTTTTATGTTTAATGCAATATATTACATATTTATTTCATTTAAAATACTGTGCCCGTGGAGCAAAGTAGGAATGTTTCAATGCATTTATGACAACAAAAGATTGACCTCTTGATTACAGTCAAATCAGATTTTCAGGAGTGTTAATGAATAATTCAACCATGACACAATTCTTTGTAAGAAAAAAAAGACCTTTTTCAAGGTTGACTATAAATCAACATCTACTCTGAATTGGATCTTTTTTGTCTGTGTTTTGGCACAGAAGCTGACCTTTATTAATTATCACCGCAGGAGCAATAAATGTAAGGTAATAACCAATTTCAGAACAGTCTGAAAGAGCGACAAACACAGCTGAGAGAAATTAGTTTAAGGTGTCTTTCCAGGTTGACCTCCATCACTCAGCACAGCATAAAAGTTTGCTTTTTTAAAATCTTATTTTTTACATTTCAATAATAGAGCATATTTAAATTACTTGGTATACTATCTCCCTGAATTTTGTATTCAGCCATATACAATCTTGTAGGCGTTTGTTCACATGATAGGATTCTTACACATGAAAAGTTAGTACCCTATTTTTTTTTAAATAAACCGATACAGCGATAGTCAAGAACAAATGAAAAGCTTTCTTAAGGCTAATAATGTAACCTCAGGATTCACACCCAGATACAATTACACAGAAACTGAATAAATGTGGAGGAGGAAAACATTAACACAGGTGTTAGGACACAGGAGCAGAACCACATCCATGGATGAGCCACAAATGTAACCCTGAGATGGGTAATGGAAATCAATATGTTGCATATCATTTTATGCAATTTTAATGAATTATTGTAAAATGGGATGAGTATACGCAATATACACAGATAATGGTGGGCAGGAGAATATAGACAAGGTATTAATGAGGAAGAGGTGGATGGACAACTGTACATGAGCTATTGCTGAGGCCTTCTCATTATCACGATAATCTTTAGTCTGCGTCTGCAGATTTTCCATCAGATCAGAAGTCATGACTCTGGCCACTTCAAATCAGAAATATTACTTCCAGTCAGAAGAAGCATGTTGGTGAAATTAAGATTATTTTCAGTCTGCCTGTTTTAGCCAATACTACCAAGAGCTTCAGTAAATATTTGTTTTGCTTATAATGAACTTCTGCACCAAATGACGGACTGAACACCTCTCTGTGATTCTCTCAGCTAACCTAATTTGTAGAATGATGCTGCAGAAAATAGTTTATAGTATTCAAAGTCACCTTTCCTTGGGTCAGATGTAGCTCTAAAGACAGAATTAAAAGGCAGACATTTCCAGTCAGCAAGTTCACAAGTATTCTTTTGCAAGAAAATTATTTTCCAACTACAAAGATTAATGCAATTCAAGTATTTTCAAACAGAATATAAAGTAATTTTACTACTAGGTTACCATGGCAACAGGACTTCTTTGCTGAATAGTAACCTAGATAAACAGTAGTAATGATGTAATGAGAGCTTCCTATTGATTAACACCCTCTAAGTAGCAGTTTGATCCTTCTTGTCTTGTTTATCTCAGCTGTTGTTACAGCATCTCAGCTTCTGCAATGAATATTATTAGGAAAACACGAGGGCAATTCCTTAACAAGAGCTTTTTCAGAGTCTGTAATCCAACACAGCAGAAGTTAATCCTTCCTTACGCCCTTTAATTTAAATCTGTTGTTTCTTCTCTAATTTCACACCAAAAACTCTCATCGAAACTACAATTCTGTCTGCTAAAGCCATCCACTTCCATTCTCAGGCATTAACAGTAAATTGGGGTGATTTTCCTTCATTGCAGCAGGGCAGGATATCAATATAGCTCCCTCAATTATCAATGCAATGCAGCACACAGCCCAGACAGAGTCGGTGGGCTGGGGCTCGACTCCCTTCAGACCTCCATCCACCAAGTTCTCTCCACTTGCGGTATGAGCAGGAAGACGAAAGAAGAAAATATGATGGAGGATCCATAATTGTTATCTTTCTCCACCATTCCTTACTGCAGGTAATAGCGTCCCCAGAGACAGAGGCTCTTTAGGAGCCACAACTGATTGCAGAGTCTAATCGAGTCAAGATGGATGTGGCCAACTTTGAAAGCAGAGACATTCCAAGTCAAAGTGCCTCCGTGATTGTGAGTTTAATAGCTTATGGGTAACATTCAGCAGCGACAACACGAATGTCTGCATTTCAAGCAGATTGGGTTTAAATATTTTACTTGTGGAGTTTTGACTGTTTAAAAGACAAAGTGCAAAGGTGTCAGCAGGGGTTAGCGAAATAAGGTGAAATACCTTCAGGAGAACATTTTCAAATAGAGAATTCAAGATAACACTAAGTCAAGAAGTTTTAATTTTTATCTAAACTAAGCAAAACATTTAAGGTAATTTATACTGAAATATGTTTTTATCAAAAAGTTATGCCACTGGAAATATTGTTCCCTTTCAAATTGTGACCAGTTAGTAAGGAAAATCCATTTGCGGGTGGAAGAACACAGTTACAAATGAGGACTGTCATCATTGATAACCCTGCAATCATTTTGTTCCGCAAAATGAAGCCATCATAAGTTGGGCATGTGGTCAAAGGACATCCACTTTTATGCTTTTTTGTGGCTGTTTCAGTTTCGCTTTATCTCAGACACCTGCGGATGACATCGACACTAAGATCAGTGGCCACTTCCATCTCGCAGTGGTCTCATGATGTTAAAATGTGAACATCGGGATGATGAGGAATGTTTGATAACCAATTCTGATTGAACAAGGAAATCTATTGGCCTATTCATGGATCAAACACCTGTAGTGATTTTTTTTCTGCTAAGTTCCTTGTTGCAAAAAAGCAAGTTGTGCAAAAAGTACTGAAACGCTGAAGAACTGGACATTTGGTTTAAAAGTTTAAAGATCACATTAAGCTCACGTATAAATCTTGTGCATTTTACGTGAAATCCAGAATCTGAATGTCCCTAACTTTTTGTGAGTCCTGCATGTAGGCAAGGCTGCAGAAGTTTTGCATTTTCACTAAAAAGCAGAATATTTGTTAAATAATAATTAATATGGTCTTCACTCATCTACACATCAGCTTTTACTGGAACTCATATTATCATTTAGGTCCTTACGATTACTTCAAATCAGAATTCTCAAACAAAAGTAAACACTCACTCCCTAAAACGCTTCAGATAGACTGAAATATTTGCTCATGGTGCATGCACAGAAAAAATAGGCACATGCAGACTTCCAATGGTTGAAGAAAACCTTATTGATTGCATCCACCCACGCAAGAACATTACTTTCAATGCCTTTAGAGTTATCACACAAAGAAATGAAAGACTGAATGCAGTGGTGCCTGACCAAACACCCACAATACTGCACCTCAACACACCCTTACAGAAGGGAGCAGAGGCAGATTTAGGAGGAGAAGATCCATTTGGATGAAAGAGGTAGAATGGACATATTAAAGTTGGACAGAAGGAGAAACAGAGAAGAGAAATCAAATATTGTGCTAATGGAGGACAAATGGATGAATTATCTATTTGTTTACTCTGAGTCAAATGGTTTAAGATTATATCTCCACATTTGACAAGTTTCCTCACTTTTAATTAAAACCGGTTTTCTCTTTAACTGAGAATTGTGCCTGCAATTAAATGTAAAGCCACATTGTTGGGTTAAAAAATAAAGTTTAGGTTTTTGTCTGAAAGTGTGGAAAACTGAAAACTTTTTGGCCACATTAATGGCATTTAAATGAGAACCAAGTGCAAATTAATTGGACAAGTTGAAGTCATGACAGCACTGTATTAGTAAAGTAACTTTCACAAGAACAGCTGGTAAAAATCACAGATATTTTTATACCATAAAGCATATCTGTAAAAAGAACACACATTAGTGTAATTTGAATAAAGTGTATACTACAGAAAAAAGCTTAATTTTAACATGGTAAAAAGTGCACACTTTAGAGATATAATGTGCATATGTTAGGGTAATCTGTACGTATCCTACTTCTATTACAAAAGCATACATGTAAAACTATTGTGGGACATTTTTCAAATGAGTTTCCAGAAGACATTGGTTCTACTTTAGACATCTACTTTTAAAAATTCAACTTTATTTTCCTGAAGAAACCATTCATTTGTTTTAAGCATTAGTATGCTGACAAAATCAAAGTTTTACACTGAATAAAACTCTACGGCTGCAGTTTGGATGCATTATGATTTGAGCTCAAAAACCTTTTTTGATGAAAGCGTTTTTGAGCTGCTAGATTACTGTTTTCATCTAGCAGAAGATAACTGTTCTTTGATATTCAACAGCAAAGAAGAAACAAGACTTGTTACTTTACTTATCTGCACTATTAATTGATTTGAAGAAATGCAACTGCTTCATTTAACTGTGTGCCCATTCATGCACTGGTGTGACACCGAAGAAAACTTTAAGACACTTTTCTTTCTTTAACATAATGCATTTATGACAATTGTCAGACAAGGTGATGGTCTTCTCAGTTTACCTTGGTTCAAAACAAGCATCGCAACAGTGTTCCGATTTGAGAAATTCCTAATGCAAATTACCCTTACAATCACCAGTAGCCACATTCTGAAAAATGTTCAACTAAAAACACTGTTTGAATATAAACGTTTTAAATCAATCTTATGTTTCATTTGTTATATGGTTAACTGAGTCTAAGCAGCCCTGAATTTTTGTGGTATTTGAAAAACACTTACAGTGGCAGTTCAAATAATACATCTATGAATAAAGAATACAAAAAAAAACATTCAAAGGCTTCCATGAAATTTTAACACAGAAAGGAAACAACTGATTGCGATGGAAAAGACAAATCGCTCAGAAAATATTAATTGAAACAAAAGATATAAAGTCTCAAATGTCCTTTCAAATTTCTGATTTCAAGTCACAACCAAATCAAAGTTAATGAAGCAACTCTGTATAAGAACCACACACACCTGCTACAGACAAAAGTTTACTCAATTTAGAAAAGCAAGGGGAAAAAAATGTTAATTTCTTTTTTCCAAAAAAATTTAAAATAGAGTAGAATAAATAAATGTCAAGCTAAAATCCATGAACTGCCACCATGTTATGGTGGCCACAAAAAAATCTGTATTCACTGAGACGGACTATCTCCAACAATTGAAATTTTACAGAAATTAACACAAACCAGGAGCTTCCCGAGGTGCTGAAAATCAGACTGGAGCACAGGGCACTTGACTTTGATTCTGATCTCAAACATAATTCATAACACGGTCAGATTATGACGATCAAGGTGAGCAAAATCAAAGCGATGAAAAAGTGCTCGAATGTTCTCATCAGTTGGCACACATCAGCAGTCTCCCCATTCACCTCAGGAAGGAAGACTTTCCGACAGGTAGAGATCCCGAGCAACAGCATGAGAGTGACATGTCATTCTGAAAAAACGCCACCCATCTTTGTCGTGTCTGGTGATGCTAATGGTTAATACTGCTGCTCCTTGCACCGTGTTACTTTCTCTCCCACTATGCCTCTCAGCACAAATGAAAGAGACGGACTAGATTTTGTCAGCATGGCCTGAACAATGTTTGGTATTTTAAGCTTTCACACAACAACTTTAGTAAAGTAAAAAGTAAAGCTACTACCCAGTTCTTTAAGAGGCATGCCAAGAAAAATCCTCCTCACATAAGTAAGATCAGGTAAACATGGAGTTTGCTAATTAAACTAAGTATTTAATGGGATACTCAAAACCTTCCGCTTGTTGCGTTTGATACGACTGTTGTTCTCTCGCCAAATCAATTTGGTTTGCTATATCATCATTAAAGATTGAAGTCTCCTGTCCAGAAAGAAAAAGTAATGTAAACCCAATCCTTGTGCAGATTACTCTTGTTTATAAGTGATTTATCTCTTCTGTACTTTCTATGCTTTCATCCATATCCCTTAATCCTGCTTTCCGGATATCACTGCTGTTACTAATAATTGTTTCAGGGATTCTCTCAAATTATCTTAAAACATTTCCATTTTTAACTGGTGAGGTTCAACTTGGCTTATGTGTCTGTAACTTAATACCGCATTTGTAACTCAATAACCCAGGACATTTTAAATGACTTTACTGGCTAATATTTGTTCAATGAGTCTCATTGATGTTTTACTGTCCACTTCACTTAGTTGTACAATTGCTTGTTTTTCAGCCATAGAAAAACAAGCATGTTAGTCACACCTTTGACTAAAAATCAGTATGTAAAGGCAGAACCAAACAGTACAATGTTCAGTATAATAACAACACACCTTGCAACAACACATTCCAGTCATGTGTTCTAATTTGTTTTGCTCCTGTAACCATGGGGTGTTCTCTTACAAATCCTGGTAGTGTTTTTTTCTAAGTTGTTTGTCAGATCCAGATGGAAATACCAAAAATTAAAAGCTGGAATGTCAATCTTATCACATATTCCGCTAACGATGTCAAACTGAAAAATATATAGAGTATCACAAAAACATAATAATGTTGCCTTGCTGCTTTAATACTTTGGTATTAAACTCTTATTCTCTTTCCTGAGAATAAAAGTGTGGCCAAATCTACACAGAAATGAGATGACTCACTAAGCACAAAATCAACCTGCTCCCACAGTCATTTCATAGACCTAAATGCAATAGAAAACTAGAGGGGTAAGCTGAAGACATGAATACATGTGAGGACCCACGACCCTGGATGATTGAAAAACACTGAGTAAAAGGAGAATGAGCAAAGATCCCTGTATCTCTGTGAAATTGTACAACTAAGAAAGCAATTTAATTTATTTCAAGTTGTTTTTTACATTATGTTAACTATATTTCCAGTAGGTGCTGAGTTCACTGTAATCAAATTTCTACTCCTGTGACATGCAGTTTCTTAAACCAATGTTACCATCTGTTTGTAGTTTGTAAAACACTAATCAGCCGCTTCTGTGATGTCAGCTGATTATAAAGGGAGATTTTCTGGGTGTCCCCTCAACTCATGAAAATATACCCCTTCTTCTGATTATCTTCTGACAATCCCTTTAAAATAAAGGGATGTCATTTTTTTTCTTCCTTAAACCTACTTAATCTGTTTCAGGTGTTTAAGAAATAAGAATAAAAACAGAAAGATCAGAGAAATCAAGCTTGTGCTATTCTTGTGCTAAGCAAATGTTTTATTAATAAACGTCAGTGCTTTAAATGTTCTTCATTTTAAATTAGATTATAAACTTAAAGAGTTTTAGACATTCCACTAATAACATTTTGATTGGTTGTTGGTCCTGAGCCTGTCCCTAGGTCCTGACAAAAGACATTCTTCCATTAGGCCAGGTAAGAAATGTTGCTTGGGAAGAACCAGTTGATCAGTACCAAAACTAGAGCTTGCGGTGGTGAAGACACAAAAAACTGCTGCTATACAAGAACCAGTTTAGCACTGGAGTTGGTTTGGTGAAAAAGCCCCTATTGTGTTAGGCGAGCTCTCACTATGGAGCAAAGGCAAAAATAGACTTCTGCTCTTGCAGTGCTAAACCAACTACAAGAAAAAAAAACAAGCACAGAAACAAACTAAAAGAACGGAGTATTTATGTCCTGTTTGATTGCAACTGCCTTTCCAAAGTCTATTCATGTAGAAACTAATAACCTCTCAATGTGCTTGCTTTTTTCTCCCAACATTGTAAAACTAAACAATCAAAATACCGTTGCTTGTGTGTTTGTAGGATTTCAAATTTGACAACTGGTCAAATTTGTATATGCAGACTTCCAAACACAAAATGGGGCAGCATTTTTGTAACCTTATTTGTTTTTATGGATGATGCTAAACAATGTGAATAGCTGTCTAAAGCTCTGCATTTGTCTCACTGGTCATTTACCAAGGCTAACTGTTTGTGCTTCTGTTGAAACTGTGCAATCATGTTGGCTACAGTTTATGGATTGAGAGGTTTTTATATAAAGGGAAATGAAATTTGGTATGTAGTTTGAGATAGACAGGCCAAAAACAACTACGCTACATTAGGAAAATGGTTAAAGGAAAAGGAAAAATCAAGGATGAACAATATCTACAGTATCAAACAACATTAAGACTCAGTAGGAAAACTGCAATCCTGTATGACAGTGTAAAGTCTTCGGATTTCTACTAACAGTGTTAGAGGAAATAAACATTAGAAAACCAATGGTAGACAGTTATGGTGAATAAGAAGAAGTCATCGAATGAAGCAGGAGAAAAATAATAGAAAGACTGTCTTTATACTCACAGAATTATGATGACAACACTGGGAGCCGATATCAAAGGATTTCCTAGGATAACTGGGGCCACTTTAATCTTGGTGAGGTCCACGATGGAGCGTATGATCCACAAGGAGGGGAGCAGAGAAACGGGCTCCGAGGGAGACGAGGAAATTTAAAAAAGAGGAAGTGCAGCTTTGGGGACACTTGGCAGGAGCCTCGGGGTGTCTGAGATTGAGGAAGGAAATAAAGTCTGCTCTGTCCTCCACGGATTCAGTACCTTGCTGCTTCTTTTCCCTTCTATGCCTATCAGTTCCTCTCTTGCTTTTATCTCAGGCTCAATATGGAGATAGAGGAAGCTGCAGGGAAACTTCCAGAAAGGACAAGACCATGCTGGGATGATAAATCTTGAGGGAGGGATGGAAAATAGGTTTAAAGAGATAAGGGAGATAGAAAACAGTCCTTGTATATCTCCGAAGGAAAACAAAGTGTTTTTTTCTCCCTCTTTTCCTGTTTTCTCTTGAGGAACCTCCACCACTTAAAACTCTTGTTTGGAGATGAGACACTCACAGGGGCAGAAACAAACTCAATTAGAGATGGACGGAGATAATGGTGTGTATCGGTGGCACCTGCTCAGCCTCCTCTTTCTCTGTCTGACTGCTTTTCCACCTGACTGCCAAGATTAAGGCATATAATCAAATTCTCCTAATTGGCCCTGATTGTGGCAGCCAGCCAGGAGTTTCTCCTCTCTCTCTGTGATGCTATGCTTTGCACAGCACAAAGAATGGCAATGAGTCCTTTGCCTGTCAGTCAAGACTCTGGGCTCCTGCAGTCAATCTTCCCCACTGACTCACAACTAGTTATTATCTTAGCGTGTTGGCACCTTAATCTGGCCATATCCTCCACTGCCCTCTGATCCTCCCTTTTATCAAATACCAGGTTGACCGGCGGGTTCTCTTTCACTCTCTCCGTTCTCTTGGTCTTTGTCGCCTTTTACTCTCTTTGTATTTACATCTAATCACTTCAGCTCTTTTTGTGTCTACTCCACAACTAGATCAGTTGTAGTTAATTGGTTTCAGGTGTCTGTAGCAGCGGTGACAAAGGAAAGAGCTGAAGAAGGTGACAGGGAGGAATTCACGCCTCTGTCGCCATTAATTAAAAAGATAATTACTCAGAAAACAAAGATTAAAGATGTAAATAGGAAGTGCACAGGCTGATAATAGCCCAGTGGCACTTTATAAGTCTCTTCTCAGCTGATTGACTCAGTGTTGTGTATCAGCTTGTTAAAAATAGCTGAGTGTTTGGAAGAAAAGTTTCTGGAAGGTTTCCTCAAGTTGTGGCTACATGGTAGGATGAGACGCATGTCACCTTCTGTGACTCAGCACCGCAGGGAGGCTTGTTGGAAGAAGTGTCCAATATTTTTGTTTTTTTCAATTACATTTCACCCGCTGTGTCAAGGCTTAGGGTTGGTGTCAGTTCAGATTTTTTCACTTCACATAATCAGACACCGGGAAAAAAAGGGAATTCATCAGAGGAGCAAGATTTTCAAACCCTAGCAATCTTTTTTTTCCCACTTTTCCTTTCTCTTTCTGATGTCCTCAAAGAAGCAGCTGGAGACTATTGAGTCTTTGAACAGATAGAGTCAACATGGATCTGCCAAAGATGATGTGTGGGTTGGCTGAATGGCAGCAGGCATCAACTGTGGTTGGAAGCCTAGGCAGAGGAGTCCGCCCAAGGATTCATGCTTCTGGCATATTGGGTAACGATGTATAAGACGCAGTGGCATCTGCAATGACAGCAACAAAGAAGCAAAACCTTAAGGTTATTATGGTTCATTTAAAATTAAAATTCCATCATTTTTGTTACCATTCTGCTTCAAGTAAAAAGAAAATAAAATATTCTGAAGGGAAAAATTATGTAAGAGATTTTTCCCCCCAATGTGTAGGAAGAAATTGTTGGCAACCAGGATAAAAATAGATTCCTTCATTCAAATGAGTTCAGTTATTTTTTTCCCCAGGGGAAAACATCCTGTACTCAGAAATAGGTTTTTTACAAGATCAATTCTTAGACAATTGTGGGCATCTCTGAGGTGTTAAGAGCAAAACGCAGCCATCATCTATAACATTTTAAAAGATTGAAGATTACAGAGAGGTTGACCATTCCTATTTGCACCAGCTCATTAAATTTACCAGAACCACACCATCCTTTCTAATGTTTTCTTCTCTTCAGCGGAGGCTACAGATTTTTCTTTGGTCATGGGAACAGGTTAATTTTATGCTAAGTAAATCATTTCAGCATTGCTGTGGTCACATGTTTTAGATCTTTATTTTGCTAAAATTAGTTTACTTTTTTTTCCATTTTCAGTTTTCTGGCAGAGGCCACCAGATATTTATTAAAAATGTTCTACTACTTCTGAGAGCTTATTATTCTATTCTCTTATAAAATATATCCAGGCATTTTGGAAGAGAGCACGCAGAAACATCGTTCCCCTGCCATGTGGTAAAAGGAATATCCCCAGGCTTTTTTTTCACTGAAGTGAAATTTTAATCAAGTAATCAGATATGGGATTGGTCCTAAAGCAAACTATGTAATGCTAGTCACATTCAGAGCCGACCCGAATGTCATTGGTCAGGACTAAATAGTTGCTTATCCGCCTCTCTCATCCCCATAAAAGCTTATATTATAACACAGACCATAGATCTATAATTCTAACATTTGTTTACTGCTATTAGATGATTTAATGATTGAATCTGAAATTATTTTAAATTGAACATCTAAATTTAGGATTTAGAAAAACTGGCAAGTTTACTTTGTAAAAGTGCAAAAAAATAGTCTTCAATGTTTGAATGTTGTGTTACCATATCTACGTTCTGATGCTATGAGTTAAATCTTTGTGTTTGGTTTGTTCACAAATACATCTCAGCAAACTTTCTTCTTTGTTCATAAAGAAATGACTGCTCCCATGAGTCTGCGAGCTGAATGTGAACCTCTAAAAAAAAATATAGGAAAAGTATAGCTGCAGTTTGCTTGCATGAGTCGAGCAAGCGTTGTGGCTTTCATACTTGAACAAACAGGAAAATGAATCTAACTGTAACAAAGAATAACTAAACACAAGGAATAAATAATAAATGCAATCTAACTAAGAGCAGACTGAACTTAGTGGAAAAAACATGGCTGATCATATCAAAATAAGAATAACGAAGGAAAACACAGAAAACAAAAAAAGAAAAACCCAAAACAAAACATAAAATCCTGACAAATATTTGATGGTAGTGGAGTAAACACTGAAACGGCATAATACTGCTAATTTTTACTTCAAGCTGTTCTTTTCCTCTGCTCTATGATGCCTTCTTGCCAGTAGAGCAGACACACTCATGACACTCTCATGGGATGCAGAACTGCATGCAAAACTTGCCGTCAATGAGCAACCCAACAAAAGGTTGTCGTAACTCGAACCATTTGATTTTTTATAGCTATGTCGTAAAGAAGAGAAGCATTTAAACAATAATGGGTCACCACAAAGATAACAGAATCCTCCATGTGGGAGTGCGTAACAGCCTGACCACACAAGAGACACCAGCATTTAACTTACAGAAGAATTAAGCATTGTCGTGTAATTTTGACCCGTGGAGGTCGCCATTTTTCACCTGCGCAATGCATGCTGGGTTGACGATAAAGTTGTGTCCATTCTGAACTGTAATTTGCAGAGTACATCAGAAGGCTAATTTTACTTGAGTTATTGTTTGTCATGTTGGGTTTGACTAATGTAAATTTAGACAATGCCACACTGTGTCGCTGTTAGCTGTAATTAAAATAAAAATAGTGAGGCGAGTCTGGAGCATTCCCACATGAATGCATTGTGATAGAGACAAACGCAACTTCAGGACTTACATTTGTGCCCTCAACACATCTCTCCAGAAATCTTAAAGCCTTCATCTGTTTTTCTCATATGCATGACTCAAACAGGTGGTCGCTACCTTCAAGCTAAAACCAAATGCCATGCCGACAGTTTTTATCCACAAGCGCCTCTGTGTTGTCTGATCAGCAAACGCTGTCAGAGTAACATACATGCAGTGAGTACACATCCGTGCGCATGCGCATTAAGAGGTCCGCTTAGAGGAGCTGTCAGTTGAGCATACGGACACGATACGACAAAAAATAAGTCAATAAATTGTTTTCAATGCTAACTTGATGGATACACATGCACTGTCCTGATTTCAAAGTGTATTTAAAGCATTTCATATTTGCAACATCAAGCTGACAATGATCATTTGAAGGCCTTCTTGCTTTCTGAAGTGTTTTATAAATCAAAATTAATTATCTTTTTTACTTTCGAGGTTAAGTATTTTAAACTTCTTCCATTTGTCTATTCAGCCATCAGAAGCAAGAGAGATTCGTAGAGGACCAGAAACCCATTGAAAAAGATTCTAAAGTAGGTAGTGTGCTTAGCTTTTGTCAATATAATATAGCACAGATGAGAAAAAAATCCAAGCTTGATCCAAATCTTAATTATTAGCATATTTAAGACCAGCAGAAAAACATTGCACCATGATAGTTTGTTCAGAGCAAAAGTTTCTTTCCCAGAAGAACAATATTAGCTGTGAAACCAGAGCCACAGCACAAAGTTAGATTTGCTCAATCGAAGTCTGCACCTACATCTGTTGAAAGACTTTCTTGCGCTTCACTTTTTCTCTCCACCCGGACTTCCAAAGGGAGAACAAAACAGACAAGAACTGGCAAAAGTCTCTTGATGTACTAAGTTAAATGTATAGCATTGATTTAATGCAACTACATGCAACTAACACACTTTTCAAATTATATGCAAGTTTGATAGTGTTGGGTAATTTTTCTTCAACTTCATGAATATGAGGTACTTTTCATCAGTTTATGAAAATACAGTTTGTGGTTTTAATGTGACAAAATACAAAATTTGTCCAAGGAGAATCCTTTTCCTGTATGGAAAAGATAGTCACAGAAAAGAAAGAGAAAACTGATCATCTACAATAACAATAAATCAAAACAAGGTTTATAACAGATCTGATCACGTTTGAGTTGTACTCATTGCATTGTACGGTGACGAAAATAATCTCAAACAACAAAAGAGGGAGGTTCCTTTCTTTCATTGCTGGTTATGAGAGAAACAAATGGCCCCACTGAAACACATTATCTAACAATGCAAATAGCTAAATGTATTCAAGCTGAAGACATTGGCCAAGAAAATGGGCTTTTAAAGTGGACTACCTACGAAGCTGACCAAATCACTAAGTGACAGTGGAGGGTTAAATGTGTCAAGTAGTCTGCATTTCAACCAATGTAAAGGTTCCCAAGATGTCTCTGATGAATAGTTTGGTCTGATTCACATCAACTAAATACTGACCTCCTGTTGTGCTCTATTTCAATTTTATTGCTTTGTCCCATCGCTTGGCTCTAATTATCTGAGACATGAACCATCTGTGACAGAAAACCTTTACTATCCTGACCATTTAATATCCCCACAGTGTCAATTTGTTACACTTTGTGAACTACAGTCAAATTTGCTTCTCCTCTCATTCTTGTTTTTCTTTTTCTTTTTTTACAACGAACACATGCGTAGGTGGAAATGTAACCTCTTCAATGGCAGACTCAATACGACTGATGAGGAATAATGTTTGCCAAAATCTAGAGCTGATTTGAATAGTTTTTAGAAAATTAACTATTATTATTATTATTATTATTATTATTATTATCATTATCATTATTATTATTATTATTATTATTATTATTATTATTATTATTATTATTATTGTTGTTATTATTATTATTATTATTATTATTATTATTATTATTATTCCTCAGTGAGTCAGAGGGGAAACGGGATTTTTGAGTAAAACACTTTTCAACCATAAAACCTCAGAAATAATAAAGGTTTTCATGAGACGCTGGACTGGATTCATGATGTTCTGCTTCTTTAGAGACGTTTATGAACAAATTCAATATCTGCATTATAATGTTTCTAACTTCATATTCATCCATTCAACCTCCAATATGACTCCAGCATCTCTGACTGGGGAAACAGTGTTTGAGTTTGGTAAAAATAATTAATCGATATGGTTGATATGTATCATGTAAATGAGGGACAGGAAGAGAAGAAGAAGAGGAAACATTAAAAACGATCAGTTACAGGTTTTCCTCAGGTTTACATTAAATGTTGACTTTTTGACATTTTAAAGCAATTTAAAAAGTTGTTAATCATATAAATATAATTGCTTTTGTTCCTTAATAATTTGCTTGATTTTTATAAGCTGCTTGTTTGATGAACTGTTTTTATTTTAATTTTGTCATTAAATACACATACATTAGCGTTGATTGTTAAAGTTTGGTTTCACACAGCGTCCTGATGCTCCCCTTCCCTCCGCTGTTCGATCAGATTGAAGTTTCTCCAATCAGATCTGAATTTAAGCCAAACCTGCGGCTCGATTTTATCCAGCTGCAGGTTTAAAAGGAATCATCTTGTTAACTGAAGGGGTTTAAATAGATCATCAGGTCTGTGTCATTCAGGGTTTTGCTTCATCATGTTTCCTGAGTAAAACAAGTAAGAAAAGAAAAACAAACTTTAGTTTTACAAAGTAAAGGGAATCATCAGCAGGTGTTAGTTTTTGTGTGTTTGTGGTGATTAAATCATTTCTGTATTTCTCAGCTGTAAATCGTCTCTTTCTTGGACGTCTTCTTCGTTGTCTCAGACTCTGCAGGACATCCTCCGTGTTTTGACACTCCAGCTGACCTCAGCACTATGCTGCCGCCGCCGCCGCCGCCTCCTACACTGACTCCTGGTCATCTGTGACTCACCGTATCGACGCGGCTGGTCGCGTCACGGCAGCAGCTCTAAAAACCAATGATTCAGTATATCTGGATTTGACTGATCCTCTCTCCTCATCCTCTACAGCTTCGCTTCTCTCTCCTTCTTTACTTCCCATCCTTACCTTCTCATCCTCCGTCTCTTTGGTCCTCTCTCTCTCTCTCTCTCTCTCTCTCTCTCTCTCTCTCTCTCTCTCTCCCTCCCACTCGTTGCATTCTGTTGCTTCGTCTCGCCCCCTTCACTCTTTCTCACTCCTCCTCATCTCCATCTCACCCGGCATGGAGCTCCACCACTCTTTGACTTCAGACTTCACACTTTTTGTTTTCAACAAAGCAGAACTTTGTCAGGAAACGAAGCATAAAAACACAAAGTTAACTTTTCATTTTGAGCAGCTGGACCAGCAGTAGGTGTTGCTGCCGCCTCGGCCTGAAGAGGCTTCATGAAGAACAGATCGATCAAACACTAGAACTGCATCAGAGTGGGAATAAATCACAGATTAGATCAACAATCAAAGCAACACACTGACATTTACAGTTAGTGATCTTTTGGTTTAAATCTCTCTTTCACTTTCTTCTGTTCAGGAAGCCGTGTTTGGTTATTATGATCCTTTTATTTATTAAGAAGTTCAGGAACAGTTTATTTATTGCAGAAATAAAATTTTAGAAGTGATCCACCAGATTCACGTGAATAATCTGGTTCTTGAACGTGTTCATGTGATTCTCTGAAAGCCTCTGTTCACAATCAGACCAAACTTTTCTGCTCTGAGTTTCTTGTGTTTCGTGTTTCCATCTGCATTTTGATTAGAGAGGATTCTTCTAACCTGTGAGACATTTTTTAACTTCATTCTTCTGACATTGTTGTTTATGTCAGATGTGATCTTCACCAAACTGTTCATTTTAACCTCTCTGTTAATGGCTGCAGAGCCAGGAAGATGTTCACTGTGACGGATATGAACCTGTAACACGGATCACATCAGGATCCTTCCTCCCCACACATCAACATGTTTTATTCAGTTTCTCTCCTGCAGAGGAAATAACTCGGCTGTCCATCCTGGTCCCTCCTGCAATGTGATTCCTTCCCAGACAGAAATGTGTTTTCTGCTGTAATGCTAAAAGTTGCTGTTTAGGCTTCACCTCACTGTGTGCAGAAACCCACCTGCTGCCAGGATGGAGCAACTTCAGCATCGTCGGCCTCGCAGCTGAAAACAGAGTTTGTTTTCTGAGTCTGTCTTGAATCAACTAAATGTTTTGAGCAACAAAACCTCTCTCTAAAAGAATCAATTTGGATTCATTTATTATGCTGCAAAGTAACTTAAACCAATGGGAATAATACAAGATTATATGAACCATATCCTCACTGTCACGTCTGAACCCTGAGGAAACAGGGTTTCCTCGTCCTTCCTGCAGGATGAGGGTTTCTCTGCAGCAGGTGTTGAGTCAAACCTCTCAGTATGCAGAGAGTTGCTGTTTGAACTCTGCAGAGAGTAAAACCTTTTCCACAACAACTGAGCCACTCATTAGTCACAAAGTGACGTTTTTACCCGACTTCAGTGGGTTTCAGATCCTGCAGCAAATACTCAACTAATTTCCCCCACAGTGAGGAGGAAACACAAGACTCCAGCTTTCACTGGACTTTGACAAAGTGAGATGATGTTTAAATGTTGAGGAAAACAATTAATTAGTCCGATTTAGATTTAATTGCTGCTTCACTTTAATGTTGCACGATTTGTTAATGGTTTAGTAGTAAACATCTGTCGTTATATTTAATGTTATTGATCTATTTATTTAGTTTAAAACATAGCAGACAGATATAGATTTAACAATTAGGAAGTTATTCATGTAGTTATTGATTTGATCTATTGATACACTGAGCTACATTTGAAACTTTTATGTATGCAGTTTATTCCTCTGAAGGCTTTGGAAACGTTCTGATGTAATAACGTAAAACCTGCTGATCCTTCATATTAACATCTGGTTACTATCAGAATCGCTGCATTCACAGCATCGTTCAACATGAAGCGTCAGAATCCTGCAAACCAGACAGAAAAATATCTAATCATTGATGTTTCTCCTCTGTCTCATCCCAGCTGCACCAACATCTTTCAAAATTGGGATCATTAATATATTTTTTATTCAGTATTGATCAGGGTTTTAATTCTCAGAGCTCATCAATCATGTATCGACTACATTTAGAAGGAATTTTCTCCTTTACATTCCAAGACTGCAGTCAGAGATGTAAATACCGGGTTTTATGCATTAATTATGAATACAGATCGTGGAACATAAGTGCATAAACCTTTATTTATGCGAACCATGACTCATGATTTGGACAGTGTGCTTGTGTGTGACATTTAGCAGCAAAGGGCAGGTAGCCTGGGCTCCAGAAGGCTCAGCAGAGCAGCCATGTTCCACACAGAGGCAGGTTGTTAGTGAAGGCCTCCGGCTGAAGAAGCACTGGACATGCAGGCACCGAACACGTGATGCGACTCGCAATGCGACTCACTATATGATCCTGTTAGCTGTGTACAAACAGGAAAAGAAAAACTGTTCCAGGTTTAGCTGCAGATTTCAGAAACCTGAGCAGCACAGCAGCCAACCGAGTCTTACAATTAAAATCTAAAGTTTGAACTTTTTGCCACAGATTTTGGGTAATAATGTATGTTCTACATGACAGATAATTATTAGAAATATGATGGGAATCCAGAGTGGAGTCAGTGTTTGGCGTTAGGTTCTCGCTCTGATTCCTGCCGGAGAGGCTGGCGTTTCTGTCCAGGTGGGTGACAGGTGAGGTTCACCCTGGACGGATCCTCCACTCCTTTGTGTTTTCATCATTAAATCTGTCACCGTGACAACGGCATTTTCAGAAAACCTCTTCAGATAACTGAGCTTTAATCATTTCAGAGGTGTCACTGCAAAGAAGTTTACTTTATCATTTCTTTCTCTCCTTGCTGTTCACTGAAGTCCGCATCATGTTTCTGCTGCTTGCTTCTCCGGTTATTCTGGAGCTTTTTAATGCAGATTATTTTGGTTCCTTCGGGTCTCACCTCATTTCTTCCTTTAAGTCGTGAGTCCATCAGCATTCCCTTCATGCCTTTGTCTCAGACATGATCAGATTTCCATATGAAATCTGGTTTTATCTTTTTTTCTTTAATCTAACTTTATATTTACTGCTCTGGACTTTTTGCCTCACAGGGCCCCGTACTTCACACATGAACTTGCTTTCCTCTGAAGCGTCTCATGCACCAGGTTCTCTATTATTCAGTCGTCTGTGACAGATGCGTCTGTGAGGGACAGGAGCAGCAACAGCTTGTGCCAGATTGGACAATAAATCAAATGAGATCAACTCAAAGTCTGTTTTAAACAACATGATGTTTTGACACCAGAGGATTTCATTTCAGCTCGTCATGAGCCGCTTACAGTAAAACACAGCAGTACTTGTGAAAGCAGCTTATGTTTTCTGTGTAAATCTGCTTAGCAGTGAAAATGCCCATAAAGTCTGTTTATCAATGGAAAATGTCCATAAAAGTCCATGTGAAGCACATTTTATAGCAGATATAAAGGTCATATGAATGGAAATAAACATGGAGCAAAAACATCTAAAATCCACATCATTAAACGTTTCAGATCCAAAATATTGATTGTATTGATTCCAAGTCGTAATCAGTATCAGATCATTGCGACATTAATCAGATCCATAATTTAATTTCAGATTCTCTCTTGAAGTTTAAACTTTAAATAAAAAAAGGTTTGATTTGCTGTCAATTTATACTTTTTTGTACGTTGATTAGGAAATATGCAACACAACTTTGCTTTGTGTTTCTATTGTTTCTGTTTGTCATATTAATATGCTATTATTTTGTACACACCTATAAACTTTGTCTGTTTTAACAAAAATAACAACAAAAACACCAAATGCTCAGAAGCTTAAAGATGCAGCTAACTTAAATAAAAAATAATTTCATTTTTGTCTAGTTGGATCCATGATGGTCACCTGCATGGCTTCATATACAAATTATAGTCTGCTTGCAAACAGCACTATGTGAAAGCAAACCAAAAAAAATAAAGTCCACTTTTGTTCCCGACCAAACAAGTGGACAAAACATTTCCAGACTGAACCTTCAGAAAAATGATGTTTTAAAAGCTGCAAAGTTACAGATTAGCTGTTAATGTTTGATGTACTGACAAAAATCCAAACAGTGAAAAGAAAATTAGCAAATCAAACAGATATGTGTTGTTCTTGTTCGCTGCTTCCCTGGAGATTAATGTGGATGTTTGAAACGGTGTCATGGTTCCAGGCGATTCTCTTTCTCCACATGAAAGCACATTTAGAGCCGTTTAATTGGAGCGCTGCGTTTCTGTTAGTGTGACGAGGAATCAAAGCACCTTTCTCTTTTTGAAGTATTAAATGAATTTGTTCATATATTTGTGATTCAAGGTTTTTAGCCAAGTAGAGACCTTGATGCTTTTGGTTCTTGGTAATGTAACATGATGTGCAGGAAACAGAAAGTCAGCTGTTTGCTCATGGTGCTGCTTCCCTAAAAGGGTTTTATTTCTGGAACAGCCTGGTTCAGTTCAGGTGAAGGTTGCATCGTTTCTATTTACAGAGAGGCAAGTAAAGCTTACTTTTATCTTCAAGAAACATATTTAGAAAGTTCATACCCTGCATATAAAGAAAGATTTTTATATTAATAAATACCTCTCTGCATAAAGCTGCAGCTCTGATTCACTCCGGTGCCGTTTGAGCTGAAAGTGTTTTTTAAGTGCATTCATTGCTGTGAGACATCATGTCACATCTCTTAACACCCTGAACAGATTCTAATAGATCTGTGTGGACAGCAGGACGACGCTGCAGCTCAGCTTACAGGCTAACAGACGTACATGTCATCATTTCTTTAACAAATTAACTCTGTAAACATTCTGGAAAAAAATAGTTTATTGTCATGAAGTGTTGGGTGTTGATACAGTTCCAGTCAGAAGATTTCTACGACTCATTAAGGACATGAATGTTTTTAATTATGAGACTATTTTGCCGTTCTCTCTCCAGGATGGAGTCGTCGTGCAGAGGTCTGGATCAGTGGAAACCTGCAGCTAATGATCATGATTGAAACTGTTCTGTCTCCTTCAGCATCGTGTGACAACACCGAGCCGAGCGCAGAACAAACGGAAAGTTTGTGCATGTTGGGAATCCTTCATAACCATCCACAGAGTCCAAGATTTCAAATATCGGCAGAAAATTTTAAAATGTGAATCCTCTTTACCAAATGTTAGGAAAACCCAATATGTTAAATGTTAAAGGAAACTGGTCCGGATGATCAGAACCAACCAGTGTTCCCATTTAAAGTGGAGACAGTTTTAGGTCTCGACCAACAAAGAAATTCTTGTTCCAATCCAGACATCTTCAGACTGGGCAGATTTATGAACAAGACAGAAACGCTACAAGATCATTTTCTGTTTTTTTTTGACCACAGCACCAAGACGCATGTCAGACAGTGAGCAGAATAATGAAGGAAAAACTAAAATCTTAAATTTAATCTTAGATCAAACGCTGGACGGTTGACAGTTGGAACCAGTTTGGGGCAACAGAACAATAATCCCAAACACATTTAAAATGCTTTGGAAATGAATACAATAAGCATTAACATTAAGATTCTGCATTGGTCGTCCCAAAGCCTCAACCTTTATGAATGATTTTCTGAAGTTCTTCCTCAGAAACCAACCAGTTCCAGTAAATCCAATCAGTTCTGCCAAAATGACTCAGAAAACCCCAGTAGATTACTGATGGCAGCAAAACTTCTGGTTAAGGTGAAAATGATTAAGGACAGATTCTGAACCCTGTTAGGATCTGAGAAAACCTCCAGTAAAATCAACACTCTGCCCCCAAATCCTGTTTCATAAATCTATGACAGACCCTCTGCATCCTGGTAAAGAATGATTCAATAAGACATGCAGTATATAACCCAGATAAACCCAATTAAACTTCCACGTGTTTCATTTTATGGGTCATGGAAGCAGCTGATGTCACAGGGGAGGAAATGTGTTCATGTTCTGATCTTTCTTCTTCTGTAAAGGATTTCTCTTGCAGAGCAGGTGATGACACGTGATAATTTTTCACATAAAACACAAATAGATGAACAGCATGTAAAAACAGCACAGATGTTTGTTTAGGATGCAGAAAGCTGCATGTGAACCAAACTGGTAAAAGCAAAGTAAAGAAATCCAACAACTATTCATTAAAGTGAAGGATCTATTGGCACAAACACATATCACTGGTAACATCTAATTAATTAAGGCTCACCTTTGACCTTTATCATGGTTGTTTTGTCCTGTTGTTTCTCTACAAACATCACATTTATTACTCTACTTTTGCTGCAGTGCATGTTTTCATTCTGAAATTTACACATTTTAATAAAGTTAAAGATGTCAGCTGACATCTTGTTTAATTGTTTTTATTGATTCACATTTTTCAGGTGGACATTTGAAACCTTAAAACAAAATAAATCATCAGTCATCGTTTTGAAGAGCCGTGACTCTACTGTCCAAAAAACAAAACAAAGTTACGATAGAAATATTTAAGCACATGAATAGAAAATAACTCAGAAAAACCTCATTTCTTGTTTCCCTTCTGTACAAAGTTACAACAGTGAAGTCAGTGATGTTTTTAAGGCTGAGACGGTTTGGGTCAATGATGGGAAAGACGAACAACTCAAAGTTTCCTCTTCATTATTTCTACTGGATGAATCTCATTGTAGTTTATTTATTACGTCCAGGTTATGTGAACAGAACTGACGGCGTCTCCACCACGTCACCACACAGACTGCTGAGTGTGTGTTGTCCTCTGTGTGTCTGCTGGACTCCAGTCTCCATATCTGCTGTGGCAGAACATGGACCACAGCCACTGTGGCTCTGTGCCCAGAGCGAGGGCAGTTCAGAGGTTCTGATGCATGACTGCACCGACCCGGGAACATTTCCTGACCCAAACCCACCAGGACCCCTTCAGAGTCTGCAGCTCTGGTTCCTGCACAACCAAATGGACTCAGACTGAAACATCTCCACCTGAAGGTCTGAATGAGAGGAAGATTTCTGCTCCATCATCTCTGATTCTGTCCCACTTACAGATTAAAACCCAGCAGCTTCATGGATTTTGTATATTATCATTTCCTGCACAGAGCAGCTTTAATTAATGATTAAAGAACGAGTTAAAGGCGTCAGTAAGAGAGATCCACTTCCTCAGCAGAAAGGTTTTCCCAGCCTGCATTGCTCCAGCTGCTGCTGCAGAATGAGTCGGTAATGAGGAGGAATTTAAGCAGCTCAGACAGCAGGGGGGGAGAAGCTCCAGCCTCTCATTGTTTTACACAAAAGAACAACTCTATTCTATAAATGAAACATAAATGCAATTTATGCTGCTCCACTTCAAACACAACCCCAGCACAGACTTGAAATTAGACTCAGATTGTCATAAACTCACAGCAGCTTCTTTTTCTTCACATCCATTATAGTAAATACATGTATTTTGTATTAAATTAAAGCACCAGATTCTTGGTTTTTAAACTCAATAATGCAACATGATCAATTTACAGAAGAATATTGTTATATCAGGTTTTACATCCTGCTGAATCCACCAAAAACTCTCATTTTGATCCACTGTGTTTATGGTTCTGATCAGTTACTTTAGTTTTGGTTCCACCTGATTGCTGTTCAGTTTGGATGAAATTAACTGTTGAAAGGTTAACGATGTTTTGCAGACTCATCCCTGTTTTGTTTTCTCAGCAGATTGTTTTTCAGCATCTTTAAAAAATGAAATATTAGTTCTTTTAACCTCAGTATGATATAGAAAACATGCAGCGCTTGTTTCATATTCATATGATTTCATTACTGTTGCATCTTGTTTTTCCATTTGAAAGCGCCTTGAATATTTCACAGGTTATGAATCATTTTCTGGCACTTTTAATTAAAAACACACCCACAAAAAAATCCAGCCACTGTTACAGAAAGAGAAAATTATTCTGATGCTGCTACACCAAAAATCTAAATATTTTACCTTTTTCCTTTCATGATTATCATCTAACCTCTGACAGAGAAAGACTCTTATTTTAGCAAGTACAGGAAGTCCAGTTAAGCTCTTCCTGTTTGTCTTTTAGGCTTTTAGTCCTGAACTGACTCATTTCAAACTGTGATGTAAAAAGTTTAAATCAGAGCGGGTCAACAGGGCGGCCATTATCAAACCCTCTGAGCAAGAACCAGAACCGGGGAGATCTGTAACTGGTTGCCATGGTGATACCCTCTGCATCACGCTGTTTGTTACCTCAAAGAAAAGACCAACTGTGTGGAAACTGTGCGTGTTTTCAGAATGATTCCCGAAGCGAGAGCGACTGGACCGAATGTTGTTCCAGCCTGTGAACTTCAGAGTCCGAGCTTAAAAAATCACTTCCAGTTTGGAAAGAAAACATCAGAGATCATTAAACTAGAGTTTGGGTCTGGACTCTGTTCTGTGGGCTCATTAAGGAGAAAACTCTGAGTCTTATATCAGCAGCAGACACACTGTGTGAACGTAGAAAAAATATCTAACAGTGGATTTATAAACTGTACATGTGGAGATTAAGCTGGTCATTAAGGTTAGATACAAAATGTTTCTGTTTCCTCATCACTGAACTTTCTGTGGGAAAAACTTAGATTTTGAGTGAAATCAGTTTTTCAGATGGTGACTGATTCAGTTGAAGCTCCAGACTGAAACTAAGTTCAGAGGCTGCATCGTCTGAACTTACCCAGCTTACATCGAAGCCAAACGGTCGACTTTAGCCGGGTTCTTCATCGACTGTAACCACTGGAAATGAGCGAGTGTAAAACTGGACGCTCCAAACCTCAGATTTATTCACACATGCCTTGTCGCCTAGCAACTAAACACAAACTGGTAAGAATTATTGTCACCCTTTTAATATATTACACTTATAAATAAATATTTTAGTAATTTTGCATCAAAATTACTACTCATCTACGCAGATGATAAAAGACAAAGACTGCAACCACTTCAAGCTTCTGATTTTTGTTCTGCAATATTTAGATTTTTAGATCTAAAGCAGTTCTCATCTCTTCTCTATCTCCCATTTCATCTGCCATTGTTACAAGAATAAAACTCTCTGGCCGCAGTGCATCTTGGGATAGCATGGACCACGAAGGACAAACTAAACCCTTCAAATCCGGGGACAGAACGATGCATCTTGAGGAACCTTTGAATCCAGACAATCTTCTTCATAAATCTGTGAGGTAATCGATCTTTAAATGCGGCTTTCGAAGGATGCAGCTCATGAATTTGGAGCCCAAATTTCAGTGACCCGTTTCAAATCTGAACGGTGTCTCTGCTGTAAAGTACAGCTGTGGAGCTACAAGGAGACTTTACACATTTTATGGAGTATTGATGATCATTTCTCATAAGTAATTATTTAGGTGTCTCAGTTTTTCTCAGAGCTTTTGTAGGAGTAATCAACTAACGATATTGTGTTAAAATTCCTGACAGTCCTTCTATTCTACATTGAAGGAAACACAGAGTAGTAATAAATGTGCTTCAGTGCTCAGTGGCCACAACTATAAATAAATGAGTTGAAATCAGTTTCTTCTTCCCTTCCAGTGCAGATCTAAGCAAATGAAACACTGATGAAGCACAAAGTGCAGGTTTCAAAATGAGGCTGTTGTGCCCTGCAACCAAAACATGAAGGACAGAGCAGGAAAAGGCACAGGCACATTCAATCCAGTGTCTAAAACTGTGCTAATGTCTCACAATAAATAAGTTCTGCACTGTTCAGAGGAGAGCTGCCTGCCACAAACATCATAGATCAGATATACAGAAGCTTTCAGATAACTATTCCTGAACAAGCATTAAGCACAAAAAGCAGCTAGACTCTCCAATCTGTACATTATTTACATTTTTACATATTAGTCATTGTTTGTCCAGGTGAGTGTGCTGAAGAACAGCTGGTGGAGAACCAACAAGCAGCTGCAGCTCCTGTTTGGTTCTCCGAGGCTCCGACTGAAAATGAAAGGCAGCGAGACGTGAGCTGGTGGATTTCCATCCATCCAAACAGAGGAATGTAAACCAGCATGCAGCTCTGTCAGCTACTGTCAGCAAAATCCAGTCCACCGTAGAGCCAGACATCCCTGATCAGTCAAACACCTTGCTCTTCTGCTCCAGCCTCCCGTCTCCTCTGCCCTTAACCTTCATACATAAGGAGGAGATAATCAGTCTGGCAGCAGGGAGGTTAGTCCCGCCCTCTGGATGTTTCACGGCTCTCCTGATTGGCTGCGTTGCCTCTTCAGGCGTCTGGCTTCTCCACCAGCTTCAGAGCCTCATGCATACCGGCTGCTGACAGCTTCCGGTTGATGTTCCGGTAGCGGCAGCGCAGCAGGTTGCTGTAGGTGGTCCGCAGGTCGCGGTTGAAGAAGGCGTAGATGAAGGGATTGATGAGTGAGTTGGCGTAGCCGAGCCACAGCAGCGTCCTCTCCAGCCACAGCGGCACGCAGCTGCACTCCACGCCGCAGACGAAGGGCCGGGCGGTGGACACCAGGAAGAACGGCAGCCAGCAGAAGGTGAAGGCGCCCACCACGATGCCCAGGGTGGCCGCCGCCTTCTGCTCCCGCTTGAAGATGGACTGGTTCTTCCTCTTCCTCCGCTGGTGGTGCTCGCCGCTCTTCAGAAGGCGGGACACGCGGCTGCTGCACTCCTCCTCCACCTCCCGCTGCAGCTTCAGCGCCGCCGCCACGCAGTCCAGGCTCTCCTCCTCGGCCTCCTCCTCACATTGCTCCATCTCCGTTGCCTCGACGCTCCCCGTCTCCCCAGACTCTGACGGCTGCCGGGGCTCGTGCACCCGTCGGCCCCCTCTGTGTGCCGCCCCTGCGCGGTGCTCCCCGTCCCTTGGGAAGCCTGTGATTGTGTGCTTGGCGGCGCTGAGCTTGGCTGCTCTGTAGATCCTGTAGTACATGATCAACATGACCGACATGGGGATGTAGAAGGCCACGGCCGTGGAGTAGACGGTGTAACCAAAGTCCTGGCTGATGAGGCAGACTCTGCCATCGTTGACGTTCTGCGCCCAGCCGAAGAGAGGGGGCAGGGTGATGGAGGCGGACAGGAGCCACACTGACAGGATCATCTTGGCCATGCAGCAGCCGTTCTGTCGGACGGGATAGGTCAGAGGTTTGGTGATGCCCAGGTACCTGCAGGAAAAACAAACAAGATTTTTACAGTTTAGACTTAAAAATGAGCTGATTGGAGGAATGACTTGCCTCTCATGAGCAATGCTCACCCCACCCCCAACAAGGTGCCCTTGAACAAAGAGCTTAACCACAATCTGTGTGAGCCATATGCAGCCACAGATGGGAGCTGTGAGATTTTCTGAATGAAAAGCAGTTGAATTCTGCAGGAAGTCTGACTGAAGGTCCAGGTTACAGCTGGACCTCAGAGAACAGAACAGTCTCCATCTGGGGCAACTGACTCCTAAAGGCTACAAGAACATGCATTGGATGGATTAATAAAAGTCTGTGTTCACTGATCTAAATGCAGGGGTAAGCAGAATCTGTCTCAGAGCAAAGAGAGCTGAGATCAAACCTTAAATCCTAAAGCTCAGATGGAAACTGATTTGATTTTATGACTCAATCACTGGAAATGAAGGATTAACGGATAACAAATCATCCCACAGTCAGTTTGATGAAGTCTGCAGATCAAAGATGAGAAAGTTTCTCCTGCAACACTTTGTTTCCTGTAAAAATGTGACTTTATGGTTTGAGGTTTAGTTTCAGAAGTTTTTTTTTTTTTACCTGTCGATGCTGATTACGCACAGAGTCATGATGGACGCGGTGCAGCACATCACATCCATGGCAATGAAAACGTTGCAAAAAAACTGTCCGAATATCCACTGGCCGCCGATCAGGTCTGTGATGCTGACGAACGGCATCACGGCCAGCGCCACGGACAGGTCGGCCAGCGCCAGAGACACAATCAGGTAGTTGGAGGGCTGGCGCAGCTTCTTCACGAAGCACACCGAGATCACCACCAGCAGGTTCCCGCAGATGGTGGACAGGGTGAGCATGGTGAGCACCCCGCCGATCAGAACCTTCTCCACGCGGCCGTAGCTCAGGATCTGCTCCCCGCAGCGCGTCCCGTTCGTCTCCATGACCTGCGGCTGACTGGAGGAGGACGGAGAAGTGGCCGCTGCCGCCGCCGCTGCCGCAGCCTCTGCGGCGTCCTGCGCAATTTTCAGCAGCCGAGGCGCCAGAGCTTCAGAGATCATCATGTTGGTGGAAATGCCGGGCTCCCCGCCGCCGACTGTGTCCTCGATCATGAACGCCGACCTCATGTTGTCAGCGGAGAAAGTTCCGTTAGTCGCTCCCACAACAACCATCCTGGAGTCCGGCGGTTCTTTTTATCCATGGACGAACTGGAGAGCCGTGCAGCGGTGACACAGCTGTGCCTGCGTTGTTGTCAAGAAAGTGTTATTTTCTGTCAGAACACAGCTACGTCTCGGCGAGCTTCGGGGACATTGTGCGCGTTATTACGCATGTGGCGCGTTGTGGGCACATTCCCAAACACTCGGACCCATAAATCCCGCTTTGTGTCCCGATATCCAGCAGCTGCAACCATGCAGAAACTCCGGACCCGCCGTGCGCGCGGATCACTCGCAAAAGTTGCCACGTGACGTCAAAAGGCACCTCGGAGAGCGTGAAAGCAGCCGATCATACCTACACACCCCCTACACACACACACACACACACACACACACACACACACACACACACACACACACACACACACACACACCCCTACACACACACACACACACACACACACACACACGCACGCATTCACATGGAGACCTACACACACGCGCGCTCACGCACACACACACACACACACACACACGATGCATTTCGTTCAGTCACGGGACAGGGGAATGTACAGTGCGTAAAATCGAAATAGACCCTGTAATCCAATTACATACAACAAAAACAGCCCAGAAGTCCCCCACCGCGCAGGTGCACCCCAGCAAAGGGCACTGCCAAGGCCAGCGACTACTAACATCTAACACTCAAGAAACAAACGTTAGTTCATATGAATAAACTTTTAGAACGGCTTATCATATTTAAGCATCCAGATTCAATGTCGCTTGTCAAGGCAGCAGATTGAACTAAAATTATTTTGATTTTCTTTTTGTATAAATATTTATCTATATATAGACATATATATATATATATATATGTTTATACATATATTTCCCCACTAATTCTTACATGAATATTTAAATGTTTTTGGTTTTTCAAAGACAGGGCAGAAAACGACTAATTATCTTGCATCTGCAGTGTTCAGAGCAAGGCCAATCAGTACGATGTAGTGGCACAGAAAATGGTGGATGAATAATTAGAGCAAGGATGATAACAACTGAGTCACTCCGACATTTTAGCAGAGGAAACCCAACTATAACTGGATCTTTCTCGCATTTTAAAACGTCTAAGTGGAAAGAATCACCCGAAAATCTCCTTCATCTCATCAAAATCTACTGACCTTTTTTGCTCTGCTTTCGCAGGAATTAAACAACTAAGCAAAATCCTCAGAAACATCAATTTCTGGCACCTATAACAACAGCAAAAAAAAAAAAAAAAAAAAAAAAACTGAGATAAACGGGGAAAGATGCTTTTACTCCTAACACTCCATTCTTTGCCTTCTGTACTTCCAACGCACACATTTGCGCGCGCGCGCGCGTGCGCACCCACATCGACTCAAACTTGCTCTCTAACATCTTGCTTGGACAGAAAAGATCTGCAAAAGCTTTAAACTTCTCCATCCACTCGGACTTTCCAGAGGAAACAGCCCCAGAGCCCCACCATCGGACGCTCTTCATCAGCACAGATTGCTATCAGCCTCTCCTCCTATTCAACAGCCTCCATATTCACGGCACATTCTCATATTCATCATGCAAAATTGCTAATACCGCTGCCTTTTTTTTCTTTATCTTTTTTTTTTTTTTTTACTGGTTGAAAAAGAATGCAGTTTGTGCTCAACTTTATATACTTATGTTTTTTTTATGCTTCACACAAATAAAGTGATTGCTGGTGTTCTCTTTATAATTTATTTGCGCCTAATCAGATTAATCACCATGGGGGCATGCAGACGTTAATCCAAGCAGCAATTTATGATAAATTGATGGCTGATCAAAGAATAAACACCTTCAAAACGAAAAGAAAAAGTTTCCTATCTTCTTCAAAACAGTGATTTAGAGTTTGGTGCGTGTCCTTTAGAGCATGTTTAATTCCAAATCTATCAACCAGCCAACTTCAGCGTCTTTTTAGAGAGGAGGCAACATGCAGACAAGGCAAACACTCAAATCTCCAGCTTACCTTCTTGCAAAGAATACAGCAGGAGTAAAGTTACAAGCCACATGCCATTAATAGCAGTTATATTTCACAGGAATGTTGTGCAGTCCCCCCCAAAAAAGAAAAGCGCACGGCGCCGCGTTCGCCCAGTCGAGGCTCCGTGCACAGGACTGGATCTTTTCTCTGATGCTCCCCGGCGGTCTTCTCCAGCCCTGGTCCCAACACTCTCCAGCGCCGAAAAAGCGAAGAGCCGAGGAAAGAACCGCCTCTGCTCCCCGTTCTCCCCTCCCCTTACCGGGACAGGCTGCTGCTCGCTCCACCCCCGCTATCCAAATGGTATTGGAGAGATACACCGATAACGCACTGTTCAGATGTGCGGGTGAAAAAAAAGAAATAAATAAAACTCGCTGGAGACAACACTTTTACGCGCAATGACCTAATGAGTTCATACTCTAAAGTGAGGAAAATCCGAGTTCAAACTAAATAAAAAAATCTCTCTTGCATGAACGTTTAAGATGGTTTGGGATAATGTTCTCAAGCGTAAAACAATCTTGAAACTGAGTGTGATAGTAAAACTAAAATAGGACCATGAAATTTTAAAGTTCCAGGTAAGATGGATGAGAGGAAGCGCAAAGATGCTGTAGAGTCCGCTTCCTTCAAGAGTCGGAATGCGCTCTGCCCACATATGGCTACAGACAGCGTGTCCTTTACGCAGATGATAATTTTGATAATAGTGTTAAAAAATAGTTATCGAGACCCAAATTAAGGAAAAAAATTGAGAATAGAACCAGTAACTTTACTGAGATGGGGTATAATTTAATAAACGTCTCAATCAGGGTCGCTCCAAGATTGCATGAGTTACTGGTGATGTAATACAGCTATTTGATTCAGGTGTGTTGGAGCAGAGATGAGTCTACAAGTTGCATGACGGTAGAAGGACTGAACTTGCATCCCTGACATGCAGCTTTAAATAGCAGGTGTGAAAAGAGACATCCAGGTATTTTGCAAGTTCTGCGTCAGGGAGCAAATTTGAATGAATAGCCAGCATGTTTCCTGGTCACAATGTAAGCACTCTTTTACATTTGCAAGTAAGAAATTTTTATGGACCGCTAACCTGGTCAGTGTGTAACCCAGGGGTGTCAAACTCCAGTCCTCAAGGGCCGGTGTCCTGCAACTTTTAGATGTGCCTCTGCTGCACCACACCTGAATAAAATAATTAGGTCATTAGCAAGGCTCTGGAGAACTTATCTACACAAGGAGGAGGTAATTAAGCCATTTCATTCAGTGTTTTATGCCTGTGGCACATCTAAAAACTGCAGGACAGCGGCCCTTGAGGACTGGAGTTTGAGACCCCTGGTGTAACCCATCTTTTAACTGTTGATGGCTGGGATATGCTTCGCCACCTTGTGATCCACAACAGGACATAACCTGGCTCTTTGTACTGACTTCCAAGGAATACCTCACTTATTGTCATAACAAATGTACAATTCATCTGATATTTAACAGTCTTTGCTTGACATGAACTCCCAAACAGCTCTCTGCCTGGCTCCGCTCTAAAGAATTGCCAACCCACTTGGAGGTATTTTTCTAACCCAAGTTTTTGGGGGGGGGTTTTAACTCCAAAGGGTTAAAAAGGCAAACATGTAATGCTTACAAGTGCAATTACAAAAACAGTCAATAATAAACACAATATTTGAGATAAAAATCAATGGTCATCCACTGCAACTGCTTAATCCTTACAGGACTGGTGTCAGTTTCCAGTGGTCATGGCAAGAGGACAGTACACCCAGAACAAGACAATAGTCCATCTTGAGGAACACTAGACAGATAGCACTGTATCAAATAATTTGGATTGGACTGTTAACCTAAAAGACATCTTTCTTAAATTTTGGTGGAAGCTGTAGTGAACCCAGAGAGAGCCCAGATATGTGCATGGATAACATACATGTTCCAAACAGAAACTCTCATCTGGGATTCATATCCAGGGTCATATTGTCGTCAAAACTAATATCAACATCTTCAGGTTTTTGAGCAACTGCAGTTCCTCTGTTGCTGTTTAAACTTGGAGCCTTCATGTAGAGGAAATGGGCTGAAAATGTGTTTGATGCAGGATAACTGGATAAAAAGTTGTCAGGTCCTGTTGAGCCACCGCCTTTGCTCTTGCTACTCCTCTTTAGGTCTCAGTCTGTCTGTGTGGAGAGATATTGGAGTTGGGGATATGATTACCACTTATATCCCCAATGGAGGAGATTATTTGGACTTCCTTTTTTTCTTTTTGGTCTGGCTCTGCATCCTTAAAATCTCATTTTCAACTCCTCTGAGATTCGGGGTCATAGTTGAGGTGTTATTTAAACTTTTGAGACGCTAATCAGCTGCTCCCATTGTAAAAATAATACTTGTGATGCATATCTGTGACAACAAAACTGTCCAAAAGTAAAAAAAAAAAGAAAAAAAAAAAGAGGAGGTTTTAGATGCACAGAATCCAAAAGCAGAGGGACTAACTTTCCAAACATGCAATGCCTCAGCTAAAAAAAAAGAGAGAGAAATTAACAGAAGCCTACAAAAAGAGTCAAGACTAATACAGCAGAGCTACTCCATTATGCTACCACCATGATCCTTACAATGTAAGAATATTTTCTTATGAATTCTAGAGTAGGCCAGCTTTCACTTTCTATGTGCATGCAGGAACCTTTGCTGTCCATGATCCTGATCACACGATCACTGGTCAGCCACTGTTCCTTCCTTTGACGAGTTTTAAGAAATACTGATCAGTGCACACCAGGAGCTAGTTATGTATAGCTCTTAGCATAAAGGCTAATTGTCTCCAAAGTGAGCAACCTTGATCTCTAGTGTGAACAAAATCACTGGCCGAACCACTGACTTTAACATAAGTTAACAGCATTATTTTTCCATCTTACCCATTTTTATTTTATCCCAAGGAAGACGTTGGTTGAAGAGTAATTAGGTCAACTGGAGGTAAAAAAAAAAAGTGTGCCTGTGAAAAATAATGAGTCTCCTTTTTAGTCTCTCCTCCAACCCAACAAACTTATTTTCTTAGAACTCCCCAGCATCTGTCCTGATGGTACTAACCAAGCATTTGGGTTAAAGAAATGACCCAGCAGGTTTTAGAGTGTAAGGATGTTTTGAGAGGCATAATCAAAAAGCATTTCTTGTCGTTTAGTGGAGCTGAGGCAAGCTGTGGAGCCCTTTCACTCCCACTGAGGAGCCGCTGTAGTGTGCCAGGGAAGGAAGCAGATTCTGCCTCCACTCTTTATTATGTAACAGGTGGAAACCCACAAACCCACACGATCTGTCTCTCTTTTTCTTTCCGACACACACAGAGCCAAAAAACAGGAATACACAAACACCATGCAATAAAAGTGATGTACACAGAGGCAGAGAGTGAGTACTTGTGTGGATGTAAATCTTGCGGAGCATCAAGCGAACTAAGCATGGTGTGGTTTGGCATTCTGATGGCATGATAATATTCAGAAATAAAAATCCATGTTTTTTGTGATACTTCTGTACAAATTTAAAACCAAAATCTATACCTAACCTAATTGCTTTTATTTATTTGGATTGCTATACACTGACTGAAGTAAAAAAACATATCTAAAACTGAAAATCTTGTCAAATTTGCAACCAATTTATAAGAAAATTATACCATATCACTCTATTTTTTGCAACACTGCTGAAAAATATCATAAATGTATTTAGAAATTGATCACAGTTGTTTATGTAATAGATCTATCAATGTGCATGGTCAGAGCCAAGCAAACACAAATGCTGGGTCATAAAACAGACAACCATAGTCCATTGTTTCCAGTAAGTATTGCAAGAAACGCATAATTTCCATTAATAATGTTTTAGAATACATTAGTATTTAATTATGCTTTCATGGCCAAATGTTTTAAACACTAAAAATAAAAATAAATTTATGAAGTTTAACTAGGCAGAAGGAAACTGAGACAGAGGTCAAAGTAACACAGGTGATTAAGAACACAAAAGTAAAACACCAGATGGAACAACATAACCAAAATAGCCAAACTAAGCTCAAAGTCCAACAGATTGTGGCCAAAAACATTTTTAGGGTTTGCAATCATCACCAGTTAGAATTTGTTAAGTCAATAAATCACAGGCTCTAGGTAACCTGTCTGTGTCAACCTTTTCATTTGACTGTTCTTTGCTAACCTCACCACTTCTTTCCTGCATTCTGCTACCTCACTAGTTTTCCGCCGGCCCCAGAAACAAACAGGCCATCGGACAGGACTCAACACACTAAAGCTCTTCGCACAGAAGCATCAGCCATCTGCCTTGTATGATAACACACGAGGTCTGTCTCCTAAAAGCAATGTGGCAGGATGGTTAGGGGGGATGACGCGAGTTGGTGTGACAGCACCAAGCAGGTTATGCTGTACGTCAGCCAGTGATCGTCATGGGGACTGACAGTTTGAGCTCGGCCGGCCAGCCAGCCGGGCCAGAGAAAAGCAAGTAGCTCCCGGAGAGCTCCAGAGACTGAGAGTGAGAACAGCAGTCCAGGACTGGCCCACCACACCTATTTCCTACTATCCCTTTCCATATCGCTATGCACCACTGTTCTTCAAATATAAGGGAGGAGGATATAAAAGATATGCAATAGGGAAAGTGGAAGGAAGAGAGTTTGTTGACTGAAAAACAGAAGGTCTTAATGTGTAGACAATCAAAGACACCCCTCAGGCGCTGCCAAACATGCCAGGATCATATTTGCATTAATGTGTCCGGTATTAATGCGTTGCCCAAAGCCCAGTGAAACCCCTGCAAGGTTAAAATTAGGAGGAAAGTGTGCATGGCTTTGCTGCTTAGCTCTGCGCAAGGTCACTGAGATCAAGACGAGAACGAAGAGAAGTGTCGGCATGGGAATGATGGAGGACAGCTTCAATTGGTGGAGCAAACTGAATCAGTTGATTGGTCAAATGGCATAGTCTGTGAATCCTTAAACAAATAGGACAATTTCAGGCAGAACACACACTCTAGAAACACATAAAGAGGCCACAGATTGTTGTAGACTTCAGAGTTCCTCGGCGGGGCCAGCCTTTCCGTCTCCGCATGCTGCATTAGGCTAAAATGAATCACACACACACACGACCATACACAGCAGCACATTAACAGGGAGCTACCAGCCAATCCTGTGTTTGCCTTCAACTAAGCATGCGTGATAGTTGTAGCAGAAAGTGTCTCAGCACATCTGAGAATGCGTATGTATGACGGCAAAGCACGGGACGAACATCTCCGGCTGTTCTCGTCGGGGATTCATTTGCTCAAACGTGGTTGTGTTTGCACACGCGTGGCAGTACATGCACATAAGACATCGAGGGTGTTAATTTATTCAAATGAGCTGAAGAGGATAGTTATGGACTGGGGAGAGGGGCAGTGGAGGTGTATTTTCTGTTGAAGGCGGGGCAAAGAGAGAGAGGGGGGCAGACCTTCAACCAGAATTCATCTCTTCATATTTTCTCTTGTTTCCCCCCCGATTTGCAAATGAGACCATCTCCGAGAGGCGAGCGAGGTAAAAAGACAAAGATATGTGAAATATGGAGAGCAAAACGAATATGAGGAGTGAAGAGATTCAGAAGCAGATGTAGCACCTTGGACACAAACATCATACCAAGATGATAGCCGTACTTCCAAGATGGCTGCTGTTAGAGGCGTCCTCTTTGGGACAACCTGGAGATCTGCTGCTCTTACTCCAGATTCGGTGACACCTCAACGTAGTTTTTGGCTTCGGGTTTCATCTTCAATAATATAAAGTGAAATATGCAACACTTAGTGAAAAATTTTTTAAAAATGGTCAAATGATAGCAATTTGAATATGTAAAACACCTTAGATTCATGTCATTTGCGCAGATATTGATCAGAGATATCTGGTGACACCCAGTGGCCACAGCTGAAGATGTTATCAATAATATGATTACTGCACATACTGACTTAGTTCTCTTTTGGCTATTAATGAAAAACATTTATGTGACTGAAAGTAGATTTCTTGAACATTAGATCAGTGCCAGATTTCTGACATGTAATGTTATTTTAAAAAAATATTTCCTTAGTTAAACATATTTGTTTCTCAAACTGTTCAAAAAGCATAAACAGTCTTTGTTTCGGAAGTTTTCTTTTTTATCTATATTTATAGTCTAAATTTTTTTTAAGCTCAGTCTGCATGGAATACGAGTGACCCTGTGATCACGATATACATGAAAAGACGATTTTATGAATGTTTTTGAGCCAAAGATAAAAACATGTCTCCAAATATTAAGACAGAAAGAATTTTGTTGACAAACCAGATTAAGTTGTGCAGGAAAATAAAATCAAATAATAAATCGGTCTTTAATTGCAGCTGCAAATTCTCACACTAAAAAGTTTTGAGAACTGTATTCTTTAATTTGCCAATTTAAGAAAAAAAAAACCTTTAACAAAATTACCAGTGTCAAAATGATCAATACTGCTTCTAAGACTTTTACCAATAGCACGGCTTTATTTGTTCCTACAACATTTCACAGAGTTGGAGCAGACAATCTCTGCGGATCGTCCAGAGTTGTGGGTCCTCTCTTGTGTCCCCCCTCCTCCCCAATTCACCTCAGAGTTTTTTCAGAGGATTTTAATCTTGCTTGTGATATAGCTATAGAGGAAGGTTGATTTTGTGTCTGTTTAACCAATATATGTTGACTTTTTCAAATGTTTTGCATCATCTGTTGAAATATCCAGCAATGACCCATTTTTAGTTTACTGGCAAAGACTATCACATTTTCTTTTCTGCCATCAATTCTAAACGTATATAATAAGTAATTGTTGTCATGGTTTCTTAGTTGCCACATGGTTTGTTCAAAATGCCACTCTTTGCTCCAGTTCTCTAGCAGCTTATTCGGAGAATTATATATTTTACCTCCATTACCAACTTGCTCACTGTGAGTGGGGGCAAGATAAGCAAGGGTCTGCATTCACCCAAATAAGGTCGGGCCCCTGTGTCGCGTCATAATTATTACACAATGGAAATGCATGTAGAACTAGTGACTAATGTTGAAATACAAAAATGTCAAACTCGATTTCAGAACTAAGAAAAAACGTTTTTAATATACAGCAGTATTTTTCAGAGATAAGGAAGTAATTACAGTGCAACAGTATCAAATTAACCAGGACAAAACCACCAAGCAACACTTATTTAGAAAAGAGTATATCATAGTTGCTTGTCTCTGTAAAACAAAACAAAACAGAGTTTTAACCAAATTTGGTTAAAAGATTAGTACCAAGTTTGATTCATTGGAAGTGACAAACTGTATCTCACTGTATTAAGTTATCTGTTTCTATGACCACCAAATGTATCCAGAATCCAGAATGTATAGCTCCAATCAAGCTTAATTATTTTGAGGCATTTTACACAACTATACCAGGGGTACCAGCAACTGTGAAGCATGCTACAAATCTATTTTGGAGCCCAGACAGACTAAAAATCTGCCAGGGTGCAAGCTTAGCTGTGTTCAGTGTGATCAAAACTCTTATTCTCCTGCTGAGCCATACTTGATTGTTGGTGGGCAAGCACAACCTTTCAAACTAACCAATAAGCTCATTCTGTCTCTTGATTGGTAATTTTGAAACGAGGCACAGAAGCTTGGAGAGCAGTTAACAAATCAGAAGACTTAGTTGTTCAGTAAAACAAAAGACTTGTGCCAGGTTAGAAAAACAGAGTAGATTGTCTGAACATAGGCCTCATACATGCTAAAATCTGTCTGACAGAGGATGGAAAAAGGTTTTAGCTTAACTGCAACCTTAAAAGGATGAAGTGGGGATAAAAATCACTGAACGAAGAACTGTCTCAAACAGCCTCTCTCATTCTAGAGGTATCATTTGTTTAATAAATATTTAAGCGTTACCCATCAGCTCATTCTTAATTTATTTTTTAGTTGCAAAAAGGTGAGAATGGCTCTGTTTGTTGCAGTTATTTGTCCTTGTTTCCTTTAAATTAATGCATCCAACGTGACTAAACACTCACCACTGAATGAGATCAACAGCACATGAAACTGAGCAGCCAGTCAAAGAAACTGCAGTAATCAGATAATTTAAAAAGTCGTACAAATAAGGGTCAAACAAACAGAATGAAACACCTGTGGACACTCATCTCTTTGACATTCTGGTCTGTTGCATAATATTAAGTCAACAACAAATGGTTACATAGGAAAGGAAAACAGACCCAAGACAGAAGGAGATGAGAAAAAGCATGAGCTGATGAAACGTGATCCTTTGAAACATTTCATGGAAATATAACTAAACACACTTGTGTGCTTTTAGCTCACACCTTACAAACTATAACCAAGCAAACTGAAGGAATGTAGAAACATGAGATCAAACAAACAAAAAACAAACTAAAGAACAATATCTTGCTATTCTATTGCAATGCCACAAATTATTCGTTGGTAAATTACTTGCCATTTAAAAGTGACCAAAACCACACTAGTATGGACTACCTACTTGTTCTACCTACTGCAGGCAATTTGTGCAGTGAAGCACAAATTGCCTGCATTTATTTTCAGGGCTGATTTGTGCATTTTTGTGCTCAAATGTTTTACTTTTATAATTGATACGCAATCTATGATCTAAAGTTTTTTTTCTAATATGGTCAGTGTTAATATATGAACTGAAATCTCTTGACCTTTTCCAAATGTTGTCAAATTACAACCACAAATAGGTATATTTTTAATGCAAAGTATACATTGAAAATATGTATTTAATGGGGTTTTATGCAACCAAAACAAAGTAGTGCACAATTCCTAAGTGGCAGTGACATACACAGGCTCCCCCCATTTGAATTTTGATGAGTGGGTCACTTGTACTTTGCTTTCTCAACTACAGTACCTCTAAATGAAATCATGAACAACCTCGAGTAGTATGAACAGTTTCACAAGGCACCGCTGTTCCTCATATGTCTTTAAGCGTTTCATAAAGATGGTAAGTAAGGAAGTGTTAAATGCCTCCACCTGTTTGCTTTTTGCAGGCTGTTAGCTTTCTGGGCAGGACTCTGAACAGCAGCCAGACCCGTAAAGACTCGTGGGAACTCTATCTGATCAGCTCTCACACCTGTCCAGCATAATTTACAACAGTATGTGGTTCTGTTGCTCTCTAAACTTCCCCCTACTGAGGCGATGTTATCAGGTGGCTTCTCATGCTTACCTCAACTGAAACCCTGATGGAAAACAACTGAAATAAGCCTGGGAGATGCTGCTGGTATCGGGGAGTGGGGGTGAAAAACTGTCTACTTCACTACAAAGCAGCAACTTTTACAACTTCATCTTTTTTTAATGAAGTCCCGGGGCTTCATTCCAGGTGGAAACAAAGAGGAGTGACAGACAGAGATGGATGGAGAACTGGGGGTCCTTGGGACTCACTCGCTTGACAGCGCCTGTCTCTACTTGTAATGACTTATTTATTCTGGGGTTATTAATCAGGTGTGGTTTTTCTGTTGATATGATTTATATGTTTTGTCAGCTTTGAAGGCATCATTAAAAAGAGAGAGAAAATAAAGAGGCCCACTCTATCATGGATCAGCTTCAGTAGACTCTGATGTAAGGGCAAAGTGCTTGATCCAGCTTTTGTTTAGTGACCAACGGCAACAGAAGATCACTTTTTTTCCCATTGGAACCACAAAACGCATGACCCATCCTCATTTATCTGATAAGCTTCATCTGTTTGGAGAATTAGTTCCTCTGTCGATGTCGTTTCCGCCCTGATGTTTTTAAACAAAACAAAAAAAATAACATAACTTGCACAAACAGATTTTTAGATCACTGATCGTCCTTCAACAACTTTTCACTTACTTGTCATTTCCCTCGGTGCTTCCTGTGTCTTCAAACAGGAGCTTGGAGCTTTTGGCCCTGGAGAGTTTCATGTTGTTTTTCTCTTGTCCAGTAGCCCCATCTTGTGTTTTCTTTATCTCACTACCAAGAAGCCGAGCTCCAAATGCATTCTCTTTGATTTTCCTTGATTACATTTTTTGGAATTAATAAATCTTTCAGTTAGTGAATAATGGAAGAATTTCTTATTATTTTTTATAATTTTCATTAATAACATTTTTGCATTAGTGCACGAGTTGTTTCTTTGTAGCTCTCACTGCTTGTTTACAGTTGTCCTGATGGAAAGGGAACCTCTTAAGTTTCAACAATCGATCTACTAACTCTGACTGGTTTCTTTTTCAATTGTATTTTCAGCAGCATTGGCTTACTACACGCAGTAATTTGCATGTAGACATTAAAGCAGATTGTTTCTAATCTGACCACAGCACCTTGCTCCAAGTGTTTGCTTTATCCCCTACATGGCTCATGGTAAGCTTTAAATGGGACGTCTTTACTGCTTTTTTCCACAATAAAGGTTTCCTTCTGTTACTTTTCTATAAAGGGCCAGATTTGTGAAGAGTACAATAAATATAACTCTTTGCAACAAATTTACTCGCCTTAGTTGAGGTTTTCTGCAGCTCCCCCAGAGTTATGGACCTTCTGGCTGTTTTCTCTGAGTGATGTTTTACTTGACCAGTGCATCATGTCTTGGTAGGTTTGCACTAGAGCCATGCTGTTTTCATTTCCGGAAGAGGGACTGAAAATTCCTTCTTGAATTGTTCAAAGCTGTGTGTATTGTTTAATAACCTGAACCTACTTGAAGATTCTCCACAGATTTACCTCTAACCTGTCTGCTGTGTGCCTTTTTCTTAATGAAAAACCTACAAGGCCTTAATGTAGCTGTGTTTTAGATTAAATGACACAGCTCATATCCACTAACTAATTAGGGTATTTCTAAAAAAAAAAAAAAAAAAGATTTTGTTCTGGAGTATGACAGGACTGCCATTTGCCCACTCAAACACTGTAAAATAAATGTTCTATTTGCATTTTTGTCTAATTATAAATATAAACAAGAATAAATCATGTTCTGTTCTTTTAGGTGTAAAGAACACCAGTGTTAAAATTATCTATGTCCTCAGATGTAGTAACTGTACTGCCAAGCTAAAAATGACACATTCACATAAACACAACAGGTAGTTTTAACTCACAACTAACTACCAGCGCACATTACTGCACCGTAATTGTCAATGGGGGAAAAACTAAACTTGCAGGTTACTTGATTATAGCTTTCGATGGTTATTTTAAAATTTTTAAATGAGGAATTACACTTTCACTGAACAAACACAAAAAAGGGGAAACACCAAACACAAAGAGCAGGCGAGCAGCTCATGAAAATGAAAGGAAGTTTTCTTTACTGCATTTAGCATTTGTTCTTTTTCTGTGTTTGAAATTCAGGTATCTTCTTCTTGTTCTTCTTCTTGTGGATCAAGTAATCAGTGATTACAATTACAATGCATTCCGGTAACATATACTTTATTAATACAAAATGTTTTCATGTCACACACTTAGCAATTGACAGTAGCATATCCTCGCATCCTTTTGTGTTTTTCGGTGGCTTCCATTGCTTGGCTCAGTAATCTTCTTCTGGAACAGGTTTACGCTGAGGATAATAACAAATATGTTAGATTTAATGTAATCACCATCAAATGTTAATGTCAGCTTTTATGACTAAAACATTTTTAAAATAAAAAGAAATCATTATTTCATTAATATTTTAAACCAGTGGTTCTACAAAAACTATGGCTTTCAACTCACAATCTGAAGGTGGCGGTTTCTATTAGGCCTACCAAACATGAAGACAAATTAAACAGGTTATATAAGTATTTCTAAGTAGAAGTAAAAATCTCTAGTCTGTGTTTCATACTGGTACAGTGGCACAAATTTGCCAACCACTGATTAAAAATGTGATTCCCATTATGACCAGCAGATGTCCCTATAAATCCACCTGAGATTTGGACATGGGCAAACTTACCTTGGTTTTGCCACAGTTTCTGACCTTGTTACCTAAGAACAAAAAGAAAAGATCTATTTTTTATTTTTATTTGTATCAAAATCAAAACATCAGTTTATGGAAGCATTGCAGTAGCCGAGCCCTATAAACCGAATATTAATATTTTCTGGCTGCTTGTTTTGAAGCCAATGAAGTCTTTCCAGCCAAATGCTGACTGGAAATTCAGCTGATTCAACACTCACTGTTTTCTTTTTCATTATATCTCTTTTAAGGCCCAATCGTGCAAACCCGAAATGCTCATACATAAGGTTGAGAAAGACTTACCAAGCAACAGAACAAAGGAAAGGAACACGACAACCCCGGCAAAGACCAGTCCTCCCACACGCAGTGTTTCATAGTCTGAAAATTTGCACAAAAAACATTCTCTTTTTATGCTCAATAATCCTTCTCCATCCATCCTCTAACACCCTTGTCCCTAATGGGGTCAGGAGGGTGCTGGTGCCTATCTCCAGGGTGGACCCCGCGAGAGGAGGGGTTCACCCTGGACAGGTCACCAGTCTGTTGCAGGACAACACAGAAACAGACAGGACAAACAACCAAGCACACTCACACCTAGGGAGAATTTAGAAAGACCAATTAACCTGACAGTCATGTTTTTGGACTGTGGGAGGAAACCGGAGTACCCAGAGAGGACCCACGAACGCACAGGGAGAACATGCAAACTCCGTGCAGAAAGCCTCTGGGGGGGGAATCGAACCCAGGACCTTCTTGCTGCAAGGCAACAGTGCTACCAACTGCACCACCATGCAGCCAATAATCCTTCTGTTTTTCTTTAATTGCCATTTAAAAACAGCTTTTTTATGCCTTATAATTCATGCTGGCAATATATGCAGCACACTGTTGTCAAATGTAGCTTTCCAGGAAACAATTACTCACCGTATGTAAAGTCTGCATCCCAGTCAGTTGCTGCATCTGAGCGGAGACAAGGAATGGACACAAGCAGAAAACTTAAAAAAAATTAAAAAGGATGTTTTTAAAGTGAAAATATAACAGCTTTTATTTTACTTTTTAAGTAATTTACCCCTTGTTAAGCATAAATTGTTTGTATTGGAGTGCAGATCGCATCAATGACACAGAAAAAGTCATTGAACTTCCTATTTGAATAGGAAGTTCAGATTAATAAAACACTACCTTTGGTGTCATTAGCTGGCTGCGGGTTTTGGCATATTTGCTTCCACTGTGCACAATGCATTTAGCACCAACTCAGTATTAACTTGACAAACAATGAGCAGCAGAAGATGCAAAATGGAAGACGTTTATTTCCCTGCTATCCCTGACACAATACCACCTTAAGTGGTGAGGGCTAGTGCCCGCATCAAAAACCACCTCAGTGACAAGGTACTGCAATGCCACAGGATGCTTATGCTACAGAATGTTTATGTTTATGCTCCAGTTTCAAAGAAGCAGAATAAAAAATGGATATTAGCTTGTGTAAGGTAGTAAAGGTACGAGTTGTTTGTTGTGCTGAGAGTGACTGTGATTGCGTAATTGCACGGTGCCATGCTAAAGTGTTTTTCCACTTACTGTTATCAAGTGGTAATGAGCGGCTTCACTCACCTTTTGCTGAAGACATGGTGTTTTGTCTGTGTGAGTTCTCTTGACTCAGCTGTACAAACAGAATGCAAAAAGTGAACAAAACTTTAATAACAAATACATACCGCATCCGGTGGGCCATCAAAATCCATATTATTAAGTCTTTTATTACAGTTCTTTGTCACATTGCTGAGTATTCTCAGCAGGTTTGATGTCTGAAAGCTGTTTCTAGGGCTAAAGGTGAAAGTATTTTTGTTTAAGATGGCCTTCATTTTAATGTACGCCTAAAAACTGTTGAAGTTCATTAATTTCAGCTTCTTTATTTTAGATGAACGCTCAATGAAAGGCACAGAAACTCTATACGGTGTGTGTTCTGACAAATTGCCTCATTAGGTTTCCTGCTGCAGCCACAATGTGACTGCCTTGATCTTTGCTGGGAATTTAAAGAGGCTAATGGTATTATTGATCTTTTACTCTCCATTCCTTCTCCCATTACCCTTGAACTACACACACACACACACACACACACACACACCCACACACACAGAGAGAAAACCTTTTCATTCGAGCTACATCTTTTGACCTATAATCATTAACTCCCACAGATTAACAGACTAACATTTTCCTTGGCTGTCTCTCCTTTCAGCTGAAACACACCTCACTGAATTATGGACTTCACTGCTCTATGTATTATGTGACCTGGCCTTTTCCATCCATCAGAGAGCTTGAGGACATTCACCAAGGGGAAAGAGGTTACTCATTAATGCATTATGGCTCCAATATTCATTAACCTTGAACCTTGAACAGTCAAATAAAAGTAATAGGCGAAGTATGAAAAACTAGCTGTGCTTTCGCAGTGTTGATACAAAGATGTACAGCAAAAACAATCTCTAAAAAAAAGTGAAATTGATAAGAACATCCAAATTAAGTAATCTAAATTTACTTTTTAACATATATACCTATTTAATGTGTGTTACTAGTTTGGAGAAAATACATACAAACTGTCTCTGTATTTGTGTTTCACACAAAATATATCAACTTTGCTAAGAAGAAACTTGACCCTTTCTTACACAGTTGTAATGTACACTGCACCATAAGTACGTATCTGAAATAATTTTCAATGACAAGCATGGTTTATTCATAAAATATTCTTACAAAACAAGAAATAACCTACCTGAGCTGCTGAAGGTTCTGTATTACCTCTGTCCAGGTGTGTGTGGGCATGTGTTGGGTGGTCCTGTCTGCAACCCATCTTCCTAACTTACAGATCCACCCCTTTCCACACACATACCTAGGCACCTAGACATACACACACACATACAAGTTTTCCATTCTTTCCACCATACTTCAGTGCAACCGCTTGGTTACATATTTACAGTCTCATAAACTTAGCGCAGATGTAGAGGAGAAGAGACGACCTTTGGAATCGTGAAAGAAAAAGAATCTATGTTGTTGCAAAAGAAGCCCTTTCCACACATGACTCTTCAAAGCTTTGACAGTGAAACAACCTTGACTGACATTGATGGAGGATCAGTGTCATCTTAATGCTTTCGAGAATAAAACACTCTGGAGAAAAGGAGATGTTTTACAGAAAAAAAAAGAAAAAAGATTAAAGGCACACTCTGTCTTTGAACACGTTTATTCAATTATGCCAAAAGCACAACAGGTTGCTACACAACAAGGCTTTATGCAGGAGATGAACACAGCAGTAGTTGTACAGCAGTCTGTTCCCACTCTTTGCTTTAACTCGCATTTAGCTACTTTTAAGATAGAACAGAAATAACACAGCTTTTGAGGTTAAACCTCTCAAACAGATCATCCACACTTTATCTTCCAGAGAATGTGTAGTCGTTTGAGAATAAAACAAAAAAAAATCTGTGACAGTGGAAAGCAAAAATAATAGGGAAAGAACACTTCCCCTGCTTTAAAGAGCTTGCAGCGCTAGTGACTGCAAGAGGGGAAGCTAATCACTGCCTGCTAGAGACCGGTTAATCCCAGTGGAGCCAGTGACGCAGCAGTGCAGTAGATATGTGGAGAAGAAAGGCAGTGACACAGCTGATGTGTGAGCTCTCTCCACTTCAGGTGGTTAAAATAAATAAATAAATAAATAAATAAATAAAAAAACACACACAACAGTGGAGGAGCCCGTGCAGATACCTGCGAATCCCGCTCAGAGAGCAGTGCTGAGATTGTCTTGTAAAAGGCTAATCATGTCTACATGGGGAGATACACAATCAGAGCAGATGTGATGTGTTCACAATCCTGCACACCAAACAACAAACATCCAGGGCCGGACTTAAGAAAAAGGGGGACCAGGGCAGGAGCCTGTCGATAATGCATTTGGGGGTTGTTGTTAAAGATGCAGTATGTAACTTTTTTACAAAAAACATGTTCAACATATTTGATAAAACTGTCACTATGTTGTGATAGTACAAAACAGATGATCTGTGGAAAAAGTTAAGCTCCTCTGCCTTCTCCGTGAAGTCCTACTGCTACCTGTAAAAATACACCAGTCAGTCAGAAACAACCAATCAGAGCCAGGAGAAGGGTCTTAGCACTGTCAATCACTTCATGTATGTGCTGCTAACACCCTTCTTGTTATCTGCTTTGCTACAGCTCCTTCCTGACAAGGGAGCTTGCCGTGCACATGCAGGCTAGTAAGCATGACCACCAATTGATGGCGGATAAACTGTTTTCCTGTAATTTTCAGCTGTTTCCTCCCCATTAGCATAGCTGCAGCTCATACATCAGAGCGATTGATAGCACTAAGACACTCCTACTGGCTCTGACAGAGCAGTGTATTTCTGCATTTGGCAGTAAGACCACAGCTCTAGCATAGGTGGTGTAATATTAGGGCCTTTTCAGCAGATACAGTACATGTCTTGATATGCTGAAAATAATCTGATGAATCAAAGAGACACAAGCACCAAAAACCTGTTCAAAAATACTTGCTGACCTCTCAGTTATGTTTTGTTATGATTCAGTTTGTTTTGATTCAACTGAGTCATATAATAAAATTCTATTTTATACAATATAATAAAGGATCAAGTAAAAAAAAAAAAAAAAAAGATTTCCAATGGTTAACTATTAAATAATTTAATTGTGCTAATTGGCTTAGAATTTCAACACAATAAACTACACTCAAATGCTACACTCAAATATATATATATATATATGAAACTTCATTCATAAACATTACTTTAATCTTTTGCTGGAATGGATTTACCCTGTGGGCCACATTCTCCTAAATCCAGCCCTGTACACATGTTCACCCAAACACTCCTAACCATTCAAACACACACATAGATCTAGGATATTTGACTAAATAGCTCATATGTAAAGTATTTAAATTTAAATACTGCATATATGCATATATCTTATAATATACATAATGACATTTTTTTTCTCAGGACGGCTGAGAAAACGAGCAACAGATTCACGAATCCTAAAACCTAAAGTCAATTAGTAGAAGAACAACGAAACATCTGAACTCACAACACTAAAAATATCTCAAGAATTTATAAGACAAACTTGTGCCAAAGATGCCACAACAAACTGCAGTGTAAGACTCTCACAGAAAAGGCACAGCATTTGACAAGAGCACTGAAGGACTACTCACAAAAAAAATTTACACCTGGCAAAAGATCTATTCACTTGTTACATTTTTAAACGTCTACACCTTGTCCTCACCCTCCCGTACAACTAACTAGAATAAACCTCACATCTTTTTTTTTTTTTTTTATAAATTATTGTTGCTTCCTTTCAGAAACCGCTCCTGTTGCCTCAGTTTTCTGCTGGAGTCTCTTTGGCAGCCGCTGCAGCTGAAATGGGTCAGAGAAATAGGTTTTAGATTCAGTACAGTGGAGTATGCCAGCTACCATGCAATGTATTTATAGTGTGGGAGATCTGCAAAAAGTAGCCCACGAATTGGAAGGAAAACGATACTTTCTTTGTACAATTTAATAAACCAAAATGAGAAGAATGCGTCATGCATTTGTTTTCAACCTCGTTTTTACTTATTGTCTTTAGATAAATCCAGTGCAACCATTGGCTTTATATGTACCAAATAGAGATCACCTGTATGTATCTGAATTTAAGCATAAACACTGCTGTTCTGTAAAAGGACTTAGAGAAGATTACGTGAACAAACAGCATCATGAGAAACGCATCAGACAAGTCGGGAAGAGTTAAGCCAGATTTGTGTTTTAAAAATATATTCCAAGCTTTGAAAATCCAACAGAGCACTGTTTAATTATTCAAAAATAGAAAGGAAATGAGAATATCTGCAAAACTACCAAGACTCCTGATAAATTGATGGACCAGGAAAGAAAATAATTAGAAACAGCCAAAAGGCAGTGGGGGACCAACTATTGGTCATTCACTCTACTAATTTTTGCTTCGAAGACATGTACTAAGAGGAAAGTGATTGCTGAAAGAAAGCATAGCAAGTCCTGTGTAAGGTATAAGGGGATCAAGTCAATAAAGTCTAAAAAAATACATTGGATTTTGTGGCTTTTATGGGACAAAATGGGGTGAAAACAGTGTACATCTTCCATTAGGATTCGTTCTTAACAGAGGAAACATTAAATTATATATGCAAAAAAAGGCACCCCCAGCTTGGATTTCTGTCATGTTAAATTTAACTTTGTCCACAAATTTGGTGAAATTTTAGTCTTACATCTGACAGAAATGACTTTAACATACAGTAACTCATGTTCTCATGACAAGGACTAAGAGTTTTTACAGGTCAAAAGAGTCACCACTGGGTCTGCTTCAATTGAAAGTCAAAAAATGCAGCATTAGCTTTAGAAAATGATCAACCAACGTTACTCTGTTCTTATTTTCACTACGAGGAGCCAGGTTCAACTTATCGCTCAGCAGTCTTCTACTTTATTTATTCAACACTTTACAAAGCTTGAAAATCACCAAAACGAGAACATTTTGCTCACGTAAAGTAAAAAAATATATATTCAAAAAACATTCAGATAAAATTTTTAATGGCCTTTGATGGAATATGAGACTGGTTAGAATACACATTATTAACATATACTAAAATACAGTATATCATAGCAGTAGATACAATATGTTGAAAGCTAAGCAAGCAAACTAATGCTAAAGAAAAGCTAAATTCAACATAGAATTTGTTATGTGTATTTTGGTCGCTCTCAAAGGCATCAACTTATATTTATGTGATTGTTACCCTTGGTGACAATGAGGTTCTCCTCTTGTGCCTCCTCGTCTCCAGGGGCCCTGCGGAGAGAGTTTACAGGTTGTCAGCATAACTAACTAATGATGGACAAAAACATTAAAGGTCTGATACGACCAAGTCTTCTTCTTCTCTTCAGCTCAGCAGAAACTCAGGCTTACCTGGGCTTCTGTTTTCCTCCACAGCGGCATCGTCGACCTACAAGCAGACACAAATCATCATCATAAGAATGACATATCTTTTACGTTATCATGGTTAAGAGTGGGATTAAAAATGTAAAGAAGTGCTAGTATAATTACGAGGACATCCTGTGAGACCTTTACTTTTGATTCTGTTAGGAATTATTTTGAGTGCATGTAGATGTGGTCAAACAGAGGAATCAGAAATCTTCTTACTGAGGATTAGAAGGATGCCCAGCATAAACAGGATCACAGCAAATGTCAATCCCCCAATTCTCAAACTCTCATAATCTGAAAAAAAAGAATTGCAATAATTTACACATCTTGTAAAGAAATGTATTAGCTATTGATTTCATACATATGTCTGATAACACTTTTGTCACTCAGCAGTTGCAAGTCGTCTGCTTTGAACTTACCATAAATAAAAGGATTTTCAGCTACTGAATGCTCCTCTGTGGAAGTATAGAAAAAGAAAATCTTACAGGACAAATAAAAATATGATCTTGTCTTTTGTGCTATCCTCAGTTACATTTTAAATACATTTCAAAGCAATTTAATGATATCTCTTAAAATACATTTTTAATGTATTTCCCACCTGTAGCTGAACTCATTTAAGGAAATTGCCAATGCCACAAAGTGTATTATACATGTTAGCCAGAATGTTCAATTTTCATCTCAGAGGACACTCCTCCTTGTGGTTGCTGTGTCCTCTACAGATGAATTCTGGCAAACTGCAAATCGGACCTCATGTGGTTTTCATTCTGCAGTGGCTTTACTTCTCCCCAGTCTTCCATGAATCCTTCTACAGATTCTTCCACCAAGCTGTGGATGTCTGCAGCTTCGAAAAGGTTTCTATTGGCCTGATGGCTGCTTCTCTTTTTAATGCTTTCCTGCACCAGCCGTCAGTTTGATTGCTTCCCAGCTATGACATTTTCCCCCCCATTTTGTATAATAGATTGAACTGCACTCTAAGAGATGTTCAAAGGTTTATAACGAAACCCTGTTTTAAACTTCTCAGCAACTTTTTCTCTGACCTACAAGTTTTGTTTCTTGGACTTTATGATGATGTTTGATCACTAAAACAACATGTGGCCGCCGTTATCAGATGTATTTATACTTATATTAAATTACACACAGCTGGATTGTATTTTCTAAATGCATGGCTCATAACCTCAATCTATTATACAGGATTTTAATTTGGTGGTAAGAGCCTAAAGAGGGCAAAACAAATTATTTCATTTTTGTATTAGTGAAAAAAATGAAAATTCTATATATTATTTGCTTCTACCTCACAATGATGAACTTTGCTTTTTCTCTTTCTTGTTTCTTTCGAATAACAACAACAAAATGGTGTATTAAAAAAATTCAAAAAGTTCCTAAAGGAGAGCAGGAAGATGCTTATCCAGTTTTTACCCCAAAGCTTACCTATGTTTTCTTAATCAGATCAGGAGGGTGTCTATATGTACTACTTTAAATCAGCTTATCACCTGAAATCCTATCAATATACATTTAGATTTGTGGCTGTAATGTTATAAAGTTAAACAAGTTCAAGAGGAATTAATGCTTTTCAATGCATTGCAGGGCATCCTCTTCAAAGTTAAGTATTCCTTAATAGTATTTGGAACGTCTGTTGGACTTTGACCAAAATAAATACTTTTTTTCCTACTAGAAATAAGTCAAAACCAGTATAAAAAAACTGCCTAAGTCCAAAACGCACAACAGAAACAACATTGGAGAGCCTCAAGAACAACTGATCAAGATCAATAATTTTAGCAGTTTTACTTTTGTCAACAAAAAATCGCTAATTTGGTATTGATATTTCTGCACTTTTGCCACTGTTTACTCTTGTGCATATGTCCTTATGGGGATGATCTTGAAACCAAATGTTCAGTTTTAACCCTGTTATTAAATTTAGGGCACTTACCCATAACACTGGGGTCTGATTCAGCTGAAAAGCACAGACAAGATGAGGAGATTAGAGGAAGATTGAAGGAAAAAGAAGCAACACAGGAAAAGAGTTGGAAATGATTTGATGTATGTTTGTTTTCAAAAGTGTCTCAAAATTGCACAGGTTATATTTTTAAGCAGAAAAAGACTATTTTTAAGAGACCTCACACATCGAGTGGGTGAACCAGTGTGTACATCTGACTCATAAAGCCTTGAGGTGGTAATTGATATTTTGCTAAACATCTCACTAGGGCTGGCTTTGCTTTCACCCCAAAGCAACCCAGTCTGCCCAAACAGCTCCTCCTTATGGGTGCTTTGTGAACGTGCAAGCGTGTTTCTTTTTGGTAAGCAGGGGAGCACTTACCAGCTACACACACCAGGAGTGAGGAGAGGAAGAGCAAAACCGTTTCCATGGCAACTGTTGACAGAGTAAGAAAGAGTGAAAAGGAAAAGACATAAGAAACTCCAGAGAATGAGGTAAAACACACTGCTACAACCATGTATGTTTGCGTACGTCTCTTGAAAAAAATATTTGATTGTTTTACATGTTAATGCTTGAGGCGTAAATTCAAATTTATAATCAACAGGAACCAAATGACACATCGTCAGCCACGTCCAAACCTCTGGAGGTTGGCAGATGTTTAAAAGCCCGCAGACATAGTGTTTTTTAATCCTGCATAATTATCCGTGTTCGGAGCCACACAGGTTCAGTCGCTTCTAAGCATACAGAAAGCTATCGTCCCAAAGGACAACACATAACCTTGACCTATTTTCATATAGACTGCTCAGGGTGCTCACACACGCACCCACTGTGTCTCATACCGTATGTGCTCTGAATCAACCATCACCGTTTATATCTGACCTGTTTCCGGGACAAATTGGTCAAAATAAACCAATCCCCACATCGGCTGTCTCCACATATTGAAAAGAAAATTCTGAAGGCAATCTAAAGCCACACTTAGCAGGGCTTCGCAGTTTAATGTTGAGGTTCCTGAAGGTTTCATTACGTCTCCTGCTTTACCGTTCTTGTTTTAAAGAGTTAAACAGGTCGCATACCTCACCATTTGACTCACTGTAGGTCTATTTAGGTCCATTTGGCTGCTTGTCCTTTCTGAGTCTCATTACAGTATCAGCAGAAACAAATCACAAACATCGCTTTGCTGCACATGTACACATGTACACTCACTGTGTCAGCCTTTTGTAAATAGTACAGTTTATAAGCTCATCAAACATCTCTGAAATAATAAAAGAAATACAGAAGAGAATAAACATGCTCCACTAGACTAAAGGTTTCTACACCTAAAGTGTTTATTAAAGGGGGGAAAAAAACAACTGTTACATACTTTACTTTATTTACCTTAATTTATATTGATAATTATGTTCTGTTCTAATCCTTAATTAATTTTTTAGGTTAATTTCTGCTGCAGATGAATTTACACCAAAGCATTTATATTAAAGTTACACATAATTTAGTGTTTTCATCAAATTTGGAATGGACTAGACAGACACATCATTTTATAATTTATATCTAGTGTTCTACTGTCTACCTTATAAGGTAATCTGAGAGATCCTATGTGACAGTGTTGTCATATTTGCATATTTTAAGAGGCTTTTTGTTTTCACAGCGGATTTGATGACTGAAGGTTGTCCCCAAACTGTACATCATATATGTGCAATTCAAATAAATCATTTAACAACTCTTTGATCTTATATTTTTCTATCATTAATTTTTTAGAACATTATTTCCAATTTATTTGGTAAATTCTAGTCCTTATTTAAATGTTTTTTTTATGTGTTTTCCTGTAGTGTTTTCACCTTCTTTAACTCAATTTGTTTGTGGCTATTTCTTCATTCTAAGCCTTATTTGTCTTCATAATAGATTCCTTTAAAAATCGCATCATTCTAACTGGCCACATCTTAACAAAACTACAAATACATAAAATGGATCTTTGCTTTCTTTTCTTCCTGAATCCTCACCCTTTCCCAGGATCTACACACATGTGATGCTGTGGCCAAATTGAGAGAAGAAGGGGCAGAACAGGGCGAACAGGACAATTCTGTGAAAATAATCCACCTGATTTAGAAAACACAGATCATCTGTGTAGCTTCAGAGGCCGTTGTGTAAAGCGACTTCTTCCATGCAACTGCAGATATGTATCTTGTCACTTCTACTTATAGTCATGTTGTAATGCAATTTTGCAATTACTGGGAACCAGAGCCATAAAGAGGCCATTTTTGTCAGATGCTGCTTCTGTACTCACTTTTTTTCCGCTTGTTGAAATGTCAGAATTATTTTATATTGAAAATTTACACTTGATGCCACCAATTAAAATGTGTTGATTTTGACCACTAGCATTGCCCTATTAAGATAACACCTTGTGCATTTTGTTGCAGCTCCACTGATTAGAATCCACAACCAGCCATCACTGCTCCGAATCTGCTACCAAAGTAAAACATGAACATGTTAGAGTGGTATTATAATTTGTGAGAATTTTTAATATATGTGACCATGTTCATTCAAAAAGGCCTTAAACATATTTTGTATGTCCCTCTATTACACATGCAGCAGTTGTGTGAAAATATATATTATCCTATACATATTTCTTCTGTTTTTGCTTTTTTTTCTTCAATTTAACTAATCAATATCAAACAATTTTTTAAGCCATACAAAGTGAGAATAGCACTTGTATTTTCAAGTGTTGATTTAAATTTTCAAGGGAGAAACTCTACACAAATCATCCTGGCACAATGAGAACAAAGTAATTGCCTTAATGCTTAAATCATTAATTAACTTTAATGAACCACATTTTTTGGAAAGCTGAGTCTAATTTTACTAACCACACAGAGACATAATTAATCAACTGATTTAAATTAAACCTGTCTGACTATGTGAAGAAGGCAAAAAACAAATGTCAAATAGCAACACATCACATTTAATTTAAATACATTTGAAAATATATGAAAATCTAAGTCACCGACATGAAACAGAAGGAAAAAGAAAAACTATTTCTAGCGCTTTGGGACTCCAATGAACCACAGTGGAAGCATTTCTCCACAAAAGAAGAAAACATGCAGTGGTGAAGTTTAGAAGGAGTGGCCGGCCCCTCAAAATGACCCTAAGAGTGCAAGAGTGACTCACATCTAAAACTCCACAGGCTTTAATTCAAATTGCTTCAGTTCTAATTCAAGAATATGTAAAGAACCCGGCCACAAATGGAATCCATGGGAGCGTTACAAAGCAGCTGCATACAAAGAACACACACATATTTTGCTTAAAAACATCTCAATGATCCCCGAGGCTTTCGGGAAAGTGCTGATGAAACAAAAGTGAAAATTTTAGGAAGGTTGACATGACATAATATAACATGAAACAGAAATTCAAAGTTAAACATGGTGGAGGAAGTGTGATGGGCTGTTTAGCTGAAGCAGGACAGAATTGATGGAAGAAGAATCCTGAAAAGAAGACTCTCCAGCCACGTATTTGGGACCTTTAGCTCAAAACATGCCTGGGTGATGATCCAAATCCCACCTGCAAGTCCACCTCAAAATGATTCAGAACAAATTGAATGTTTCAGAGAGGTCTAGTCAAATTTCAGACATAAATCTGGGGGTTATTAATTAAAAAAAAAAACATGTAACAGTTCCGCAGAGAGGAGTCAGGCAAGATTTCTCTGCAGCCTTGTAAAATACTCACTCTCAGTTATCACAAACACCTGATGGACGATTTTGCTGCCTTAAGGAGGTAAAACCAATTAAGCTTAGTTTATTCACAGAGGGCCAAAGAGCTTTTTCCATTTTCTGTTTGTTGTTAGTCTTTTTTAAAATGTCCATCTTAGTGTACTAAATTTGCTTGTCTCCATGCTCAGAATTCCCCCACTGAGGGACAAATAAAGAACTAACCTATTCTATTCTAGACACTTTGCATCACAGAAAGGAGGAGGAGGAGGTGGAGGAGGAGAGCGAGGTGGGGGGAAAATAACACAACAGATGGAGAGGCTTTTTATTTTTTTTTTTAACAACACAGGGACAAGGAGAGGGCAAGCAGAGAGACGGTCAAGGTAGGAGACATGAACCACACCCTGGGGGAAAAAAAACACTGCTGAGAAAGCTTAGTGAAGGGCATTTAGGGGAGACACTGTCTGAGGTGAGGACTGTGGAGAGGCAATTTATTGTATAGAAGTCGCATAGTGTATGAAATGTGATAATGCATAAAAAAATAAAAAATGATATGAGACTCATCGTTCACATGACGGGGGAAAAGGAGGAGCTTATACGAGCAAGATGAAAATATTTAAGCTTGTTGATTTGTAGGCGTATTTAGGGTAGGTGGGACAAAAACACATTTATACAGTTTTACATTTTTCGGGAAGAAACAAAAAGGTCATATAAAGTACGACCTTGTTCCAGATAAACTACCTTGAGCCTGATGAGCCATTATCACAACTGTTTTTTGAAAATAATGTCATCAGAAGTGGTCCTCTTATGGTCGACCATATTTTTATTCAGTTTAATGTGAATCAAACCACCAATAAGGAAGGTTTTCATTCATTCACTCCTCTCTTTCTTTTTGAATCTAGGATAAATAAATGGGTCACATTGGCCTCCATAAACCATGTGCAGTAACCTGCCCCTTTATATCCGCCATCATCATAATAAAAAATGTCAAATCACCATGACAACAATGTGCGTCGTTCGACAGTACCCAATAGGAAATCGCAGCTGAATGAGAAAGAGGTCCGTGAATCGATGGTGGCCTTATATCAAAACACATGTAGGGACAATAAATCAGTCAGTGTACATTTATAAGCAAAAAAAAAACAAAAAAAAAAACAAAACAAAAAAAACGGGTGTGGTCCACAGCTTTAAAATCAAAAGTACAAGGTTGAATTTCACCAAAACTGTAAAATCCTCCAGAAATGCACAAGTCAAATATGATTGAGAAATGAAGTTGATCCTACAAGGTCATCAATAACCTTTACATCAATAACGAGTAAGACTGTTAGCCTAAGCCACCCTTACGTGTAATGACATCGTTATTACTCTGGAGCAAAAAATGATTCCCATCAAGTCTGTGACGGCAGCGCATCGGTCCTCCCCAACCTGTGGATCATGTTCTGGAGGGGGAAACAAAGACAGCATCCGTATCTGAGCTGGTGTTTCCTTTTCTGCGGAGCCCTGAGAGATTAAATAGAACTTGATATTTATGTCAAAACAAACAAAAGCAAAACAAACGTACTCATCTGATAAGCAATCAGACAAAGTCAATGAATCACGATGCGACCCGTGTTTCAGCAGACACACCCTCACGGTTTGACTGGAAGTGTTGTTAATTGCGTCCCTGCACGTTACTTAGACCGCGGATCCGCATCGTGCCTGCTGAATGTGACAGCCAGTCTAAACGCACGTGAAAGCATCATTTCCCAGAAAACATGCACGGCAGTGGCAATGCAAGAAATCCAATATGCGCTCATCAACTTACCTGTTGTTTCTCCGGAGGACGTTTGGGTTTGTATTTATATAATGTCTATCCGCCCGCGACACTCAGTGAATCAATCTGCTTGTTTCACTAACGATTTGGTTTCGACAAAGACAGCTCATTTGTCTGTATGTTGCACAACGATCACGTAGACACGACTTCTCCTGGAAAAAACCAAAACAAAAAACAGACGTGATGAATAACAACGTGGTTCCTGCAGCAACAGCTTTTCTCCGTGTGTTGGATCCTGTCGCTTTCTCTGTCTCTCTCCGTCTTTGCTCGCTCTGCAGAGACTGGTAATATATAGATTCCATCATACGGATTTATTTATTTATTTGGTCTCATATTCATAGCATATATATAGCATATCACAATTAGAATATCTTCTAAAAGTTTTATTGACAAATAGAAAGGCTTAAAACCTTTATGTTGATTTTCAATATGTCTTACAAAAATGGAAACCCAAAATTAGTTTTCCACGTAGTAATATTACATAACCTGTTACCACAGTTATATTGAAAAAGTAATCTGACTATTCTTTAGATTCAGTCTCAGGAAAAAGTAATTAGTTACTTTATTGATTTTACTTCATTCTTTATTGAAAATAACAAAGGAAATAGTAACACACAGTAACTTGTACAACTTTAATCTGGTTACTGGTTTGGACATTACTAATTTACTCGTTATACAAAAGGAAAAGTAAAAAAAAAAAGAAGTGGCCAACAGGATACTGGCGAGACAAAAAAAGGGGGGTTGTTTAGAGCATAAATGTGGAGCTATTGAATAGTTTGTTCATGTCATGTAATAGTAAACGCATCCAACACATGACTGGGGCTTATTTTGCATGAATGCATCAATGCAGCATGATGTGGAGGCAATCAGTCTGTGGCTGGTCTGCAGCTCGGTTTGCGTTATTTTGCTCTGGTGTCCATCTTTTAGTCAGACTGTCATTGCCTTCTTATGTAGTTCTGCTCAGTTCTCATCTCCCTCCGGTGCTCTGTCTGGAGTTTCTCCCATTGAGCCGGATTTCTCTGGTAGGATTTCAACTGGGTTCATCAACGAACAGAAGGGGATGTTGTGAATGAAGTTGTGAATGTCAATTGTATGTGCTAGAATGGTAACAGTAGACGTGAATGAAGCCGTGTTGGCCAAATATTGAACTAACATTAACAGCCATCTGGTTCGGCTCAGCACTTCTCTCTCTGCAGTGGGGGACGGTTGTTTACTGGTAAGTGGCATAACTTCAGTCTAGTGCATTTCATTTGTCCAGCCCAAGCAATTTGGTCTTAAAATTGAAACATTTTGTCCACGCCTCCAGCAAGTGGCTGCTTTCCAATAGATTCCAGACCTTTTGTATGAAGCAAAGCGTGGAATAACGAGCTGGCTTTTACCAAGCCACCAGGTACCAAGTTCTTGCGGAAAATTAAATCAATGTATTGACAAAGTCTCTCTGCAGGGAATCTCGACGTGTTCTAAAACGTCCTGTTCGATGGCTGCACACAGTGGACTAAAGACAGGAAATGACATGGCTCCCAAAATCATCTATGGAAGCTTCACAATGGACTTAAAGAAATTGTGTGCCTCTCCAACTGTGGGAACTTAAGAAGCAGAAAATAAGTGAACAAAGAACACAATAAAACGAAACCCACAAAAATGTGTTTATATTCACAAAATTCCAGAAACATGCATCTAATCTCTTTGATTTCAGTACAAAGTGAAATGTACATTTCTAAACTAAACAGACAATAACCAGACGTTTCCCTGAGAAGAGCATACCTACTGACAATCTCTCTACATATATATATATATATGTTTATATTCCTTCATTTTTAAAGTGTACCTTTGATCAGTGGGATCATGATACAATGTTCTGTCATTGGCAAAAAATTTAATATAGAAAGGTGAGCCATTTTTTGACTAATGTGAAAAGAGAGTGAAACACCCAAAATCAAAAGTGCTAGATTGATACTGAATTAACTTCTTTAGTTTTTATTATCTTTCTGATTCCCCCATAAGCCAACATGTAACCTTTCATATGACCGTTTTCAGTCTATAGTATCTTCTCATCACGGTGTTGCAATTTCTTCGTCAAACATGAGACTTCGTTAACTAGGCTGGACGTGTAGGAGATATTAAGATTTCACTTGCTGTGAAAGAAGAAAAAAGAAAAGAGGAAGCAATGTTAAAAATCAGTGCAAATATAAACATTAACATGGTCAGAAAAAAAAAAGTAAATTCTCAATTCTTACCTGCAATTTGCTGTAGACCCAAGAGAGAACAGCGCTCACTCTGGTGTAGACACCAGGCTTGTTTACGTCACCACAACCCGATCCCCAGCTGGTGATCCCCACCAGGTACCAACGACTGTCTCCTTTACACACCAAAGGTCCTCCACTGTCACCCTAAATCATATGCATGGAAAGTTAGCAAAGACTGTTACCTGTAATTTTTGTGTCTAATCAAAGGGAGGGGGGAAATTCACAAGGAAGTGTAATTTGCTCCGTTCTTTGCTTTTCACATGTCATCTGCTGTATTTCTGCCTCATATTCACAATAGGGTTAAAATAAAATACATGCAGACACAAACACGGCCATCAAAACCACTAGTGACAATTTTCATCCATTTCTAAATGAATACTTTAGAAAAGACTGAATCTTTTCAGTCTCAAACACAGCAAAATATAAAGTGAAAGGCAGAGAAATATTTCAGATATCTAAAACTTAAAATATTGCCCCATGTGACACAGAATCCCTGACACAGTGTGTTGAAATGTTTCACAATCAAATTTTATATTTTAAATTTTTCCCAAAAAAACCAAACAAAAAAAAAAAAAGAATTTTAAACTCAGTTTCAAAAATTGTTTTCAAAAATGTTCCCTCTTTTCTTAAAACGTTTTTTTTTTTTTAAAAATTCTCCAGCTTTCAGCAGACGGTATTTTTTTTTACCTATTATCCATGATATGAGCAGCTTTGGTGTTGGATAATATCAAATAGCACAATGATGTGGCTCTAATTTAAATGAATGTAGACATTTGTTGTTTGATTTAACACACAAAAATAGCTTTGTGAATTTACTCCAGACTTGACTGATTGTCATAAAACAGCCTCACCTGACAGGAATCTTTGCCTCCTTCCAATTTCCCAGCACAAATCATGTTACTGGTCACTGCACCTCCGTATACTGATGGAGTGTTGCACACCTGTGTGCTAATGATGTCCACACTCACTTCCATTAGGTCCTTTGAGACGGTTCCTTTTATTGGAAACAATAAAAGTGAAATATGAGTGTGAGTGAAATATGCAAGTAATGCCTAAGAACAGATAAAATTTCACATTTGTGTGCAGTATCATAGCAACCGTTACAAATGTTTAGGATTTTATTTCACTACATTTTTAGATTATTCAAATAAAACAGGGCCTTCTCCCTCATGTCCGCAGTGTCTCATTCAATTAATGATTAATTACGTAGTTAATATACAAGCTGCTGACAGGTTATTTGTGTTCTTTTAGTGACACTGACGTTTCTTTACTAATGTTCTACCCTCGCTTTTATACAGCTTTCAAGTCAAACTCCACATTTTCAAAACCCATTAACATGCAGGCCTAAACAGCGGCACTCATGGTCAAAGTGACACATTTTGTGTCCAAACGGCTCTAACCATGCCAAATCATTTAAAATATGAAACACAAACCAATTATTGCCTTTGAATAACACAATTTGCAATCAGCTGTATGAACTCTTTGAATTAATAATCACATAATGGACAAGAAAATACAGCACTTGCTTGTCAGAGTAGCCCAAGGGTATTGAAAGTGGAGAGCTGGCCCTTCTCAGAGAAAAAACAGAGAACTTCTGCCTCCCTAAAATACATTTGCTATCGTTTTTGTAAACATTTTGCTGTTTCTATGCTTCATGTTCCATTCATACGTTTCACTGATGTTGTAGGGTTGACTTGCCTTAGCAATGTGCTATTATGCATTTAGTGAGATAGCAAACGGATATGTTTCACTGAACGAGTTACAGCATTTTTTTATTTTTACCTGATCCTGCCCGAGTAGTGCCAAACCCAGACGTCCAGCAACTGGTTCCCTGTGGAAAGTTCTGGCCATTGAGTGGAAGGCAGGCTGGCTGAACATTATCTGCAAAATGCAAATGCATTTAACTTCAGTACATTCATCAGTAGCTTTGTGCTTCCTTGAGGAAATTAAAGGACAGACAAAATGTGTTTTATCAAATTATCAAAGTGAGACTAAATAAAGCGCAAGTGTACCTGTAAGGGAAGCACATTTTGCTAGTAACGCACTAACAACACTGTGCTGTATTCTTTTTAAAATGCAACAGACCTTCACAGGGCAATTACAGTTTACTCTGAAGTTGTCTCAGGCAGTTTGGTCGTTTGACAACCAAATTACCTAATGGAGGTTATTTTTACTGTGCCTATCATGTAAAATCCCAATAAAATACACACAACAAAGACATGAATGTTTTCTAAGACACCATATGTACTATTTAACCTAACTATTACTATTTAGACACTTCAATAGCTGGAGTCTTCAGAAGTAGAGGCTTCTTTTTACTTAAAAAAAAAAGAAAAAAGGTCCTTAATGCTCCTAAAGATTTCTAAAAAAAGCAGCACTATGAGGTAAAAATTACTCTCACTATTAAAAGTAACTTGAGATGTAAGCTTAAGGAGAGCAACGTCTTGGTCACTGGTCCTGCTGTTGTAGTTCTCGTTGAGTATGATCTTCTGAACCAGGTAGGGCTGAGTTAGTTTATCCAGAGACACAATTCCAGCATACACTTTCCAGTTTTCAGCAGAGAGGTACTCACTGTGGTGACAGGAAAACAAAATACATTTTTCACCGTAAAAGAAGTTGACTAGTCACGGTTTATTTCAAAATCTCAGTTTTCCATGAACTCAAAAGATAAATACTGTTGCGATGTTCTGCAGTTTTAACGTAGCTGGCAGGTTTTACATTGTGAACGATAGAGCTCACAGAGTGAAAAAGTAAGCTCTACGGGAGGAATTTCTGTATCACTCACTTGGGGAAACAATGAGCAGCGGTCAGCACAAAATCCGGTGAGATCAGGACACCACCACAGACGTGGGATCCTCTGAACTGAAGCGACACCTGCCAAGGCCACTGACCCGATTTAGCCACAGTTCCCCCAATGATCCGGGATGTAGACGGCTGTTTACCACAGTCTGACGAAGAGAAAAGTGCATAAGAAAAGGATTTATTTATTCAAGGTTGATTCATTAGGTTTTGTTCTTTTGTTCAGCCGCTGCAGAATGGTAAAAAGTTGCCCCCTTGAAGTTAGCATCAGTTTGTCTTTTTATGTTCTCAGTTGGTCTTATTTTAGTGACTCATTCACCACCTGTGTCATATAAACTTCAGTGGTATCAGTCCTTAGCCACTCCTTAGCATGCTCCTTGCTTCCAGGTATGTCAGAATGTTTAGCCTCATATTTGCCGCACTACAGCGATTGTTTTGCTTTGCATGGCTAACATATTTATGCAGGATTTTATGGGTACTGGCTTCATGGTGGATCTACTTTTGGCTTTCAGACAAGGCTTTTGCATATTCCTGTCACGCTATAAGAGGAACTCTCCAAGTGACAATAAAACATGCCTCTTGATTGACTCACTTCTCAAAGTTGCTCTAAGGTGTCTGTATGAATGGGTGGTGGTTTGGTATTTATCTGTGCTTCCTTGTGATTTACTGGGAACTTACAGTATAAGTAAACTCTGGTTCTCCCTGATTTTCCTCTGGAGAGGCATCACTCACATCATAACCATGCAAAGTTTAAGCAGGTATAGTGAATGGCTGGATTGGTAATGTTTAGGCCTGTATTCACATATTGGACCACACTTGGACTGGCAAGTGATCAATTTGACAACTAATTTAGGTCTAATCTGGATCTAAAATGGTTTAAATTGTCCAGTACATGCAGAAGCAACAGGTGGTTGCAGGCGGCACTGCTTTGGCATAGCAGTGGAAGAAGGTGTCATCTTAGCAGATGGGTAAGTAGTGTGGGAAAAAGAAAGCAAATAAAAGCATAAACATTGGCACAATCTTTTCCCCCTATAAATCATTTTAAACCTTAGCAGTTTTTTTTATAAGAGCTCCTATTCAATATTTAAATTTCAAAACTATTAATGTGACAAGAAAAAAAAGTTAAGTGAAACTGTGTGAGTGCAAGGTTTTACATGAGTTAAAACGAACAATGAAGGGAAGAAAATGGAAGCTGTTGCGTGACTGTAGGAACAGATGGAGGCTTCTTACCCACACACTGCAGGGAGACGGTCTTGTCGTTTGGACAGGAAGAACTGCAGAATGCAGAAAGAAATGCATGCCAGTTATCATAAGTACACGTCTAAAAGGAAACAGTTTGAGTGTGACCTGATAAGCCAGTTTACCTGGTAGTTAAGAGACCCTGAACAAGAGAAGCTGAATTGCTGGTCAGTTTTAAAGTCATGGATGGTTTGGAACTAATTTCTTCACTTAAATAAGACCTGAAGAAGGAAAAAAAAAATAATTCAGACAACTGAGAAAGCAAACCAGCCAACACAGCAGGAATTTCATCAAATCAGTCCCTGGTTGGTGCTGGAAACTGACTCTGGTTCTGTCAAGCTGAGAGACAACAGCAATTTCTACAATTTTCAATTGAAGTCTAAGGACACGGGCAGCAGGGGAGGACAAATAAAATGGAGCTCTGTGGGTATGATATAGTTTGCAGACTGAAAATCTAATTCTCACTGATGGCTGCTGTAAATGGATCTGATAGAGAGGTTTAACCCTTGTTTGTCTTGCAGGTCAAAAGTGACCCATTACCATGTTTACCTGTATAAAAAAATACCCTAAACAATCTTTTTCCGACTTGAAATTTTATAACTTTTCCTAAATTGACCCAGTCATTAGAAAAAGTGATACTTTGTTTTTGTTTATATTTCCATGTGGGCTGTACATTACTAGGGTACAAGGATTGTCTTATGGGTCATTTTTGACCTGTGAGTTATAAAAGCATTTAAACACCAGAAAGAGTTCAAAGGCCACAAACAAACTCTCTCTAATACATACACACACATACCACCCCAACCACACACACCTGCCCCCTGCCGCCCCTCCCGACACCCCACACACACACACACACACACGCACACGTATCAAGGAAACTGGATTAATGTACGAACTGAACTTGCATTTTACCTGCACCTGGTCTATCAATCTGCAGATGAGAAGTATTTTTATAATTCAATTTCTAAAAAAATATAAAGGAATTAACCATTGACTAAAAAGTTCCATATTGTTGACTTTTTTTCCTTGCAGTATAATTATTAATTCAGAAGTAACAATGTCACATTTATATAATTGGAATAATAAACCTTGACTGTGTAAAAGAAAACTGCTACAACACTTGGTTTGTGGTTATAAAAAAAGTGTAATTATTGATCATCTTTTTGTATTGTACAACAAAAATACATGATAAAAAATGAGTTCAAATTGAGTTGAATTGATAAATAACAGATTGTTTGATCATGCAAAATAGATTTTGGATTTAAAATGTAATTAATTTGCTTTATTTTGGGGCTTTTGTTAGTGCGGCTCATTTTTGACCCGTAGCACAAGGGGAGTAAACAGAATGTTAGTATCGCACGAGGTTTAAAAAGTACTTTAAAGAAGTCAAGAAATGGTTTTAGTTTGCAAATATTTAATAAATCTCTGTCACTCTATAGTGTTTTGTTAAAACTGAAATTTGTTTACCGTCTTAATCCGAGCTGTGAGCAGACACGGTCAGCATATTCCTTGTTCCAGCCAGTGTAACACACTGGTAAGAAGCGTCCATCTTGGGCTGTTTTTACCTCCAGACTGTTGCTCTCTCCGAATCGCACTGTTAAAGACATGGAGAGAGACTGAATGGTTATGCAGTTTGTTTTTTGTTAGCTTGGTTTTCAGTTTTGGAGAAAAGGTGCATTTAGCTTACCTATCCAAGTTCTTTTGCACACATTTACAACCATAAACATGTCCTTAAAGAGACCCAACACTAACTTTCAACTCTTAGCATTTATTTTATTATTCTCATTGGTTCACAGTTTGAAAAAAAGTTGAACACAAATCACTTTATAACAGTGTATTTTAATAACAACCTGGCTGGTGAAGTCTGATTGTGTGCCTGTGTGTACTCACCACAGTTTGCTTCATCAGAGCCCAGTTGGCAGTCCTTGATTGCATCACACTGGACAGTGTTGTTGGAGCAGATGTCACGCTGAAGCATAACATTGTCTTCGTCATGATCTTGTTTGCCGTTGTCATCACCATACTCTGAGTTTGCTGATGCCTTGGTGCCATAATAAACTGTGGATGTTAAAGTGGAGATTATTAATTAATGAAATGATGTAAAATAAAAAATACGATAAACTGTAGTTTAAATGAAAATGGAACTTCAGTGTGTGAGAACAAGCTGTGCACATGTTTTGTTCATCTAACTGGGTTTTTCCTGGCAACCAAATTGATCAAAACAATGTTGCAAAAAAGTGAAGGGAAGACTTTATTGTCAGCCGAAGTTCCTTTATTTGTTTTATTCCATGTGACCTGTTTTTCGTATTGTATGACCTTTTCTGTGAATGCGCTCAAACATTTCTGGGTAAGTAGAACCAGTATTGCAGAAACCAAATGAAGCCCAGAACTTTAATGTTTTTTTTGTTGTTGTTGTTATGACTTTACAAAGCAAAATAACTATGCACCTTTTCTAATGTGTCATACCAAAACACAAAATAATCATGCTACCGTTAGCAAATTGCACTGCACAAAAACATTGTGAACAGGAGGTGAGTTCATTGAAAACTATCAGCTACATCTTTAAAAAAAGGAATATTAAAGCTAAGCACGTTTCAGTTCACACGTTGTCAGAAAAGCACCATTGATTTTTACAATGTAAACCATGTTGTACTAATCAATGGCTGTGTGCAATTTAACTTGGGGTTTGGTGTCAAGGTGAAAATGTCCTGATGAATAAACCCTGATCCTATTGATTTTGTGCAAACTGAATTATTTACTCAAGTTAATAAAATAGACATGACAAAAACAGAGAGAAGCAGACACATATATTCATGTCTTTAGGCTGTGTGTGTCATGGTTTAAAATGGCATCAGTGCTATGTTGGAGGAGCCAATTCATATTTATGACTACATTCACTCATGTACATGAATAGACAAACTTTACTTCCAAGCCATATAGCGAGTCCCAGCAGAGCAAGCACCAGTAGAGTCGCCGCTGCCGCCTTGAAGAGCTGAGCCTTGTTTCCATAGGAGTTCTGGTTCTTCTTAGGCACTGGACAGAAACAGAGAAGTCACAGATTTAACAAAAAAAACATAGATCTTTATGGTTTAGACTTGTTTAATCTCGACAGCTGTAGATTTTACTCACATGAACTGGGTTCAATGACTGGGGGTGGAACAATGGGTGTGGGGTACTGGGGGATATAATAGGGCTGATTTGGGAGTGTCAGCCCTGGGTTTGAGCCATACACCACTTCTTCATATGGCCTGAGGGGGGGCTGAGTGTGTAGACCAACAGAGTAGTAGGGAGGAGGAGGTGTGTCCTTAGGAAGAGACGGAGGAGAATGTAAAAAACATGATATTAAATTGAGTTTGTTCATTAATATGGGATTTATTCCTGAGAAAGGAACATAGTGCTATATGTGATAAATATAACACAATAGAAAACAATTTATGCTTGTCACTTGCATTTTGCTGCCAAGACTGATACCATAACATAATTTTTTATGCAAAGAACCAAACTATCAAATATATTTGAGTCCACAATGGAGTAATAAGCTTGAAACACAAAAAATGTAATGCGTCTTGGCAACTAAAACAAGAGGTTTAAGAATTCCTTTGAGATTTTCTACAGCTTTCTTTTCCGTTCTCTTTTGCTCACACTTTCACATAGTCATGTCAAAAATTCCCAACAAAAGCCTGAATCAATATTTGGATTTTTCAGAAAGATTGGGTGATGTCAGCATACAAAGGACAGGTGATAAGAAGGAATGGAAAACTGAGACTGAGGATTGAAAAGGAGAAATTGACATAGGCGTTCCAGCAAAGTTCATAAAGTTGATTTGGCAAAAGTTTTGCTATTATGGGCGATGTTGTAACCAAAAATGGAAAGGTTGAAAAGAGCAGGGAAATATTTGTATACGTAATTTTCCATTAGAGAAAGTTTTGCCATATTCTATTAGGAAACATGAAAAGTGCCCTACAAAAATATTTGTACACTGAATTTTTTTTTATTGATTTTGTCACATTGCCAACACACGTCATGAAGTGTGGGTTTGTTGATGGTGGACCAAAACGCAGACAGGAACCGGGACGATGGATCATTTTGAATATTTTAATGAAAATATTAGAAAACAAAACCTTACAAAGATCGATGGAGCTTAAGCAAAAACACAAATAATAAATGTTTGGGAAAGAAACTATAAGGAGACAAGAGGAGAACACAGAGAAGTGAAGGGAGATGTCCTGAGTAGAAAAAAGGATCCAGCAAGTAATGACTGAAAATAAGGAACTTAAATACTGAGGAGGTTGAATGCAGGAGGAAGCAGGAAGCAGACTGAGGAGAGGGAGAGAGAAAGAAGCACAGCAGACAAAGGAATGTACACAGGGGACCAGGACATAATTCTAACAATAAAGAATAACCAGACTAAAGAAACCTAATAAAACCAAAGTAACAAAGAATAACTATAAGATATAAACATAACCAGAAACACCAAGAAGAACTGAACTAATTGAAAACAGGAACAAGACAGATCTAACAAAAATAACAGAAGTAAACAAAACTTAAAAACAAGTCAAAACAACCGCAGATATTACAACACACATGGATGTATTTTATTGAGATTTTATGTGCTACATCAACACTGCAGTGTATAATTCTGAAGTGAAAGTAAGATTCTATGATGTTTATTCTTTCTGGATAGGCAAAGCCCTGAGTCAATACCCTGTTCTTGGGTGATGCTGTTTGTATGTAAAGAATCCTCTGATGGCTTCACAAAACGGGTGTATTTACACAGAGAATAAATTACACACAAATACACTTCGCACTGGATCTTATTTTAGGGTATCAAATGGGGCGGAAGACAAATGAATCACAGTTTTACAATTTTAACCAGTGAAAAATAGGATCATTCTCCTCTGCTAAAAAGATGAGTACTTTTGCAAGACTGTGTGACTCACTGTATATATACTGTATGTCGAGATATCTATTTAATGTGCAGTGGCGTCTAACTTTCTCTTCAACTGTTTCCAACACGTACTTTGACAGTAACGTCGTCAATGAATGTCTGTCGTGAGATGTTGATGACGTTTCCTGTACATGTTTATCAGAGTATATGGGGCATAAATGTGTTTTCAGAGACAACTTGCTACCTGTGTGTGCAAAATCAAGGCAGGGAGGTTTCACCAATAAATAAGAAAATCCACCTAAAAACATGATATGCTTTCTTATGAAATCTGTTTCATTATTTCTTTTGTTGTTTTGTTTTTTTATCATAAGCTTACCTTAAATCTCTGAAAGGTAAGATAACTTAAGCAAGTGTCCTAGAAAATAAACTTTCATAAATTCACAACATTTTACTGATCCCCACTTATTTTCAGGGGAATCGAGTGACAGTCAAATTGGAAACTAAAATTCTTTAATGTTTCATGTAATGTGACTCAGCCTTTTTGAGCACAAGTTAGCACAACTATTCATTCTCTCCTTAGCTTCAGTATTACTAGAAAGTCGTAAATGTGACCAGACAAATTTGTGATGTGTAGTTTCTCTGCTCTAAATGAGGCTGACTGTACACAACATCTCGTTTTGTTGCTTTGGGGAAACATTACCCGCCTATTGTGTTGCTTCTGCATTCATAGAGTTTGGCTTACAACTAAACTCAAGAGTTAATTGTATATTTTTTTCCATTACTTAAATGTTTGAACTAATTTTTTCTTCATCATTATTGTACTTTCATAAACTCTTCATATTCTTTTAAATTATTTTAAGTCTTATTTTTCCTCTTCAAAAACTAGAACATTGTGTGCTTGTAGCTCATTGTCAAGTTGCTGGTATTCATATCACAAAAGGTGTTCATTCAAACTACATTTTCACGTGTTTAATTCTGAATGATTAGTCTATAGGTTTGTACATTAACAGGATGTGTTGTACAGTAACTACAGCATATTGTCTGGATAACTAAAGGTTTTGTTTCTTTGAGGCATTTGAAACTGTCTCCAAAATAAGTTACTGAAAATCCCATGAGAAATTTTGCCTGGAAAGGATAAAATTTGTCTTTTTCACATCATAAAGTTAACTTTTTCATAAATAAATAAATAAATAAATAAATAAATAAATAAACTTAAAGCTGAATTTAAGACAGAATCCTTCATTGGGTCTGCTGCTTTGTAGGTAAATCATCATTCATCACACCCTATCTGGTCCACAGACAAACATTATTCCACGCAGGTTTAGACAAAGATTCTATCCAGCAAAACAAACATCCAAAATTCAAAGTGACATTTCGATTCTGATAAGCTTCACAAAATATTGAAACGATAAAAACTGAGGTAAAAACCTACCGCATCTCTCTTTGCCATTGGATTTGGGACAGCAACAACTTGAGCGTGGAGGTAAAAGCAAGTGGGTGGAGCTTTTTCACAACCAGGTTATCTCTGTTACAGCAGTAGTCAGAACATGGTGGTGAAACATTAAGCTCCTCTGTTCCTCTGTCTCCGTTTTATGTGAAGTTAGATTTTCAACAAACTGAAACATTAACTATAAGGGCTGCTCTTGGTCGTCCCTCCTTACGGCCTCCCACTTCGTTTGAGCAGTTCGTTCTTTGGTTCACAGAAATAGGCGTGCCCAGCAGTTCCTCACCTGTCGGGCCAGTCACACTGGTTTCACAGTGTGACTTTGCATCATAGCTCAGATTACTTCAACTCAGCTGACAAAGACAACAGCCTCCATAAAAAGTGCCAAAGTGATAAAAAAAAAAAGAAGCACACCTCAAAATACTGAATGGCGTAGCACCAAGATACATTATGGATTCGCTGTTTTATCAACCTTCCAGACCAAATCTAAAACAAACTTCGAGAAAACTGCAAAGCAGCTGAAACACAGAGTTCCTTTTAATCAAGACTGAATGCACCTGTTTAGAGTTTCTTTTGAATCATAATTTCAAACACATTTGATGTGTATTGATTTTATCAATTGCACTGCCAAGTGCTGGTTTTCACTTTATCCATGAGTTTGACGTTTTCACAATGTAAAACACTTTGAACTGCCGTCTTGTTGAAATATGCTACACAAATAGCCTTGATTGATACTCGAGATACAAAGTGAATTTGTACAGTTAGAAGTTGCTTGGCCCTCCCTTCAGGAGAGAATGGAAACCCGATTAAGCCATTATGCAAGTCATAGTCCTTTCACTGGGGGAAACAAGAAAACTCAAAGGCCCCAGTCAGACTCTAAAGCCAGAATCTTACCTGTTGTAAACAGCATCTTCATAAACAATACAAATCTTGATCGCGGTTCTCAGCTTTGGGCAACATTCAGTGTCAGACACCAAAAAGTGTCTAAACAATTGACTGGGTTTCTTAATCAAACTCAACTTTAATTTTAAAGTCTAGGTTCAGGAAGAGCCCAACATCATACTGGATGCTATTGACCACAGAGGCAAGGTTTAAAGGGGGAAAAATAATTGTACTCTGAAGAAAAAGATTAGGCCTTTCAGCTTTAGTTGAAAAAAATAAATAAATAAATGTTCACAAGTCAAAGTCCACAACACTGCATCAGGTCCTCAGCTAAGAGTCCACAGTTCCTACCAATTCAGGCAGGGCAGCTCTCCACAAAATGAGGTTCTTGAATCAAAAAGTAGCTCACCTTCAGAGAGTCCACAGAGATGTCAAAAATATAGCAGTCATTTGGTTGAACAACACTTCAGTTTAAATTACAAGGCAAGTGTTTTGTTATCTTTAGCTCAAGCTTTGAGCTTGTTTTTAAGGGGGGAAAAAACAAAACAAATATACTGTTGCAATTATTTATTTCCATTTTATTGCACAAAACAAACTCATTAAACAGTACAAATCTTGGTTTTGAAAGTATAAATGGGTCCAAAGCTTGTGTTTTGGTGGGTACCTATGGGCTCTTTGCACCTCAGCTTCCGCGTTCGGGTTAAAGCGGCTCAATTCTGTCCGATCTATTGAAAACGGTACTTTCCACTGGGTGTTTGCAGGGCTTTTCCAAGGTAACAATTAATAATGAACATTGATCCGAAGCCCCAACAAGTAAGCTGGAGAAAGGTTTTAAGATGTTCGCCTCGTTATACATTCACAGATAGCCTACTGAGTTTTACTTTCTTTAAACTGTGTGGCTAACATTAGCTTTAGCTTATGCTAGTAGGCAATATTCTCGGACATTTTTCTTGTAATAATCTGCTATTTAAGTATCTAAATATTTTTCATTCATTCTAACGGACGATGTTTTTACCTTATTTTCAAGTATATTACGTGTGTTTAATGTCGTTCGT